>ML781798.1:49663-75958 GCA_009831015.1 Picea engelmannii
AGATGAAAAATGAGCATTTAAAAAAATAATGTGGAAACATTGTGGATCGAAAAATTTAAAATATAAAAAATCAGCTAAAAATAGAGAGGGGGTGCTACCGATAACACCATTTTTAAAAACGAGGTAAGAAATTGGACCCCCCCAAAAATGACAACTCTGTAGAGTTCTCGTTAAGTTGGTAACTATGTTACAACCTTGGTGATAGTGTAAGGCCCATAACGAAGTGGGTGAAGCTTCCGATGGGGCCCAGTGAGATGCTCCTTCTATAGATGTAACCAAACTTTGTCACCAACCTGAAACTTGTGTGGTACCCTGTGTTGATCATGACGTTGCTTGTACTTAAAATTGGATTTCTGCAAAATATCCTGGACCTGTTGGCAGATGTGTTGAATCCGTTCAATGAATTTGGTGGCTTTGTCGATCACAGACTGATCAGGGTAAAAGTCTTTGTGTGGTGGCAAGAGGGAGTGCAACATCAATGGGTCGCAAGGGTTGGAATCTCACACCCACCTGAAATGGGCTATGGCTGGTGGAACTATGGAGAGGCCTGTTGTAACTGTGTTGTACATATCCAACCTGAAACTAGTGTAGTACCCTGTGTTGATCATGGCGTTGTTTGTACTTAACATTGGGTTTTTGCAAAATATCCTGGGCCTATTGGCATATGTGTTGAATCTTTTCAATGAATCTGGTGGCTTTGTTGATCGCATACTGATCAGGGTAAGAGTCTGTCTTTGTGGTGGCAAGAGGGAGTGCAACATCAATGGGTCCCAAGGGTTGGAATTCCAGACCCACCTGAAATAGGCTATGGCCGGTGGAACTATGGAGAGCCCTGTTGTAATTGTGTTGTATATATGGGAGACTCTCGTCCCATGTACGTGGATGCTTAGAATTGTACATGTGCAGGATGTGTAAAATCATCCGGTTGACGATCTCTGTTTGGCCATCGGTTTGGGGGTGGAAAGCAGTGGAGTTTGTGAGCTTGGTGTCCAATAGAGACTAGAGACTCGACCAAAAGGTGCTGAGGAACCTATTTTATCAGTTAGAGATGATGCTTTGTGGTATCCCAAAGTGGACCCACACTCGTTCGAAGAAGATTTTGGCAGTATCTGTCGTTGTGAAATTCTTATTATAGGTTGTGAGGATGACCATCTTCGAAAACCGATCAAGGACCACAAACACAATCATTTCCTTGCTTGGTGGACGACAAGCCAGACATGTAATCCATTGAGATAGATTCCAAAGGCTTCTCGAGAATAGGAAGAGGGGTATATAAGCCTTTCTTCTTGATGGATAGCTTGGAAATGACATAGGCAATGAAAGATCTGATATACTTGTTGACGTCCTGTTGAAGTTTTGGCCAATAACAATATTTTTGAAGAATGATCACAATTTTCTCTACGCCAAAATGTCTTGCCACCTGACTGTAGTGGGCTTCCCAAATCATCTTTGCATGCTCTCTTGTAGGAAAACATAGATGGCCTAGGTGGCATAAGAGTCGGTCCTGAATGTGAAAAGCAGTGACAGTTGCGCTTGTACCCAAGAGATGATATGTGGTGGAGAAGTCTGGATCTTGCTGATAAATTTTGGGCCACTGAGATTCTTCATGTCCACAGGAATGGAGCACAGTGGTGAGTGCAACCACAGGGGGCCTACTGCGACAGTCAACGACACAATTGGATATACCTGTCTTATACTTGATGTTGAGATGAAACTGCTGTAGGAAGGTGGACCACTTCTAATTGCAGTCGTTCTACAATTTTCCTTCTGTCTGTATGAATTGCAGAGGCTTGTGATCAGTGTGTATGATCGTCTCTTTCCCCATAATGTAATGTTTCCATTGACGATAGGCTTGTACAATGGAATAAATTTCCTTGTCATAGGTAGGGTATTTAAGTACAATATCGAAGACTGTCTCACTATGGTATGCCACCGGATGCCCGTGCTGAGCGAGAACTGTGCCCACAACATAGTCAAATGCATCAATCTCAATCTTGAATGGTTGCTGTAGATCAGGCAAGGAGAGTACTGGAGCTAAGAACAAGCAATGCTTCAAATCATCGAATGCTCATTGATGCTCCTTCTCCCACATGAACTTAGCCCTACCACTACCCTTGGTCACTTGGCTGAGGGCCCATGCAATATGGGAGAATCCCAACACGAACTGTTGGTAGAAGTTGGCTAGCCCCAAAAAGTTTCGAAGCTCGGTTAGTGTGGTCGGGACTGGCTAGTCATGGATGACTTGGATATTAGCTGGATTAACATGTATCCCATGCTCATCAATAATGTAGCCCAATTATTTAGAACCTATTCATGCCAAAAGAATATTTTTTCAAGTTGGAATACATCTTGTGCTGCTGTAGAGTGCTCAAAACCTGTTGAACATGCCGCATGTGCTCCTCCCACGTTCTGCTGAAGATGAGGATGTCATCCAAATATACCACCACAAAGGAGTTGGTGAAGGGTCTCAATACATTATCCATTAACTTCATGAAAGTGACTGGTGCATTTGTTAAGGCAAAGGGAATGACTTTCCATTCGTAGAGACTTTTTTTAGACTTGAAGGCTGCCTTCCATGCATTAGTTGGTTTGATGGGAACCTGGTGCCTGCCAGACTTTAGGTCAATCTTGTTGAAGAACTTTTCTCCCTTGAGTTGGTCAAGAAGGTCATCAATCCTGGGAATGGGGTAGTGGTTCCTGGCTATGATATTGTTTAAGGCTCTGTAATCAATGTAGATTCACCAAGTCCCGTCCTTCTTTTGCACCAGTACAATCGAGCTTCCACAAGGGGAGGAGCTAGGTCTGATGTGCCCCTTTTGAAGAAGCTCTCAAATATGACGTATGATTTCGTCATTCTCCATCATCAAGCGCCAATAGACTGGTCCATTAGGTAGAGGTGTGCTGGGGGTTAGATCAATTGGATGCTTGACTTGGTAGTGTGTCGGTACCTCTGTAGGTGAACATAAGACATCTCTGTATTCTTCCACAATCCCTTCCACTTGCTTCTGTTGCAAAGAGAGATACTGTGTAGAGGCCACGGATGTGGCGACAAACTTCTGCTTACTGTGAGCATGGATCACAAAGAATATGAAATTCCCGGTCTTTGAAATGACCTTACTACATTGCTTAACATAGATTAAAGAAATAGTAGTAGGTGGCGCTACCTCTGGGATTCTGTACAATTGTCTACCCAAAGTAATAATAACACTGCGAGGTCTAGACTCATACACAACATGACGCTTCCACAAATATGGTTGTCTTAAAAGAACACCACGAACTTCAAGGGGAGCAATATCACAAAATACCTCATCTTTGAAAGGCTTGATGCCATAGGACAGACGACACTGTTGGCTGACACAAAGATATCTTCCTTGGCGAAGCTAGCCACTTGACGACCTCTGCTGAAATTAAGTTCTTCTGACTACCGTTGTCGTCAATGAAATGAATCAAAGCCCCCTTGACGCACATCTACGAGTGGAAGAGGCGTTCCCCTTCCTCTGGTTCTTTCGGTTCACTTGGCCAGACTTTGGTGGTAGCGACAGTGGCACTGGGTTCAACATTGATAATCTGCTTCCCTCCTTCAGGATTTGACTCGGATTCAGAATCGACCTCTGACTAAGAAGACTTTAGCTCGACCACGAGGGATTTCTTGGAGAGACATTATTCAGTGTTGTGCTAAGGACTTTTATGGTACTCACACCATTTTCTTGTGTCCTTCTTCGTCTTCTCATTTCCCTTCTTGTGTTGCGGCTTGGACTGGTTGTCTTGAGGGCGACCATCTCGACTTGGTCCCTTGTTGTGTGGGTTGGGTGGTCCATTTGGTGTACTAGTCCTCGTATCTTCCAAAAGGGTAGTACTTCTTTAATGTTGTCCTGAAAGGAATCCCATGTAGGGGCCACCAAAAACATTGTAGATTCCTCCATGAACCTTTTCTCAGAGTAAGTATCCCACCAGTCTTTAACATGGGAAACCTCCTCGAGGAGTGAAAAAGTGATCTTTTTTCTATCGGAAAAATTGTGGAATGAAAAATATCCTTCGAGTAGATTCAACCATTTATCTACATATTCCGCATCTATCAGTCCTTCAAATAATGGAATATCAAAATTTACCTGTACCTTGAAGGGGGTTGCATGGCTACTTGATGAATATGCTTCTCTTGTGGGTAGCCATCGAAGGATCTGCGTGAATTTGTCCATCATTTTGTTCCTTTGTCGCGTGAGGGATTCCTCAAGTAACATTTTAATAGGATCTCCTGCTCCATCATCTTTCTTTTCATCCCCCATGGGTTGTTGGCAGGCTCGACATGACCGATTTGGTAATGACTTGATTGGTTCGAGTCCCAACTTCTTGTACCCAGATCTTGTTGGGGACATGCACGAAGAAAAATTAATGAAGATCAGACCACTCTGATACCACTAATCTAGATTTATGAGCAAAACAAACTGATTAATAGACTAAATACAATAAACACATAGATATGGAAAATAACACAAATATCCAATGAACAATATTTTCTATTAAATAATGAAATAGGCTGAAACTGTAAAACTACAGAACTAAAAACTTGCTCGAATGGTGGTGGCTATATCTGAGAAGAGATGTGGTTGCTACGCACATCCTCCTTAGCAGAATGGATTACAATGAGGCTCCATAGGCATTTTTGATATTACTCATGAATTCCAAAACCCTAGACATCCAAAAACCTAACCCTAGAAGGTGAAACGTCAAAAGTCATGTGGGCCCTACGGGTAAGTTGGTGTAATTTGGTACCTCAACTTCCTAGGGCCGTAAATTTTGCATACGACCTCCATTTTAGGCGTGTGATAGCCCGTTGGAAAGGCCTTTAAGAGAGATACACATTCTGTTGTCAAACGCTTACTGCGTCAACAGTTTGAATGTGGTGAGCAAAAAGAAACAACGTTTAGGGCCCCAAAACAGCCCCAAAAGTACATCAAGATGTGCTGACATGAAAACATACAAAACAATCCATTTGGATTAGGCAAGAGGCCACCTGTATCCACCTGGAGGATGCGTGGGGCTTCAGACAACCCCAGAAGTGTAGAACCCACAATTACAAAGCAATACAGAAGAACGTGCTGAACAAAAACGGACACGAGGAGCTAGATGGAATAGGTGGGTGGCCACCAATATCCACTTGGATCAGACCCATTGTCATTATTGGTGGTGTTCCTTCACACTTGACATGTGTTTTCAAGAATTTTGGCAAGCCTTTAATAAATAAGTGTTGTGTTTGCATCGAACTTTCACACTTGTTGATATTATGATCTATATTTATGCATTGAATTAATAGTTTCCATACCATTTATTGTGATATTTATCTATGTTTTAAGTGGTTTTCTCTTCCTTTCTTTCATCTTTCTCACACTAACCTTGTAGGATCCCTCCAAGAAACTTTAAACTATATTTCCCTAATGCTTTGGTGAAGTGTTACACACTATCCAAATAAAATTTTTGTGATGTTTTTGTATGTGTTTTTTGCAGAAAATCAGCTGACAAATCAATAGCCCAGTACCTGGGGACTCCCCCGCGAGGTAGGCACCCACCAACCCAAACAAAGAGGAAGCTTGCGCATGAAAATTTGGTGCATTCTCTCCTTGAATGATCCCTTTTCCATCCTTGATTTTACCCTTATATCATATGTGATTGGAGGGTGGAAAAGTGTGCTAACACCTCCTTACTTCAAGGGAGTTAGTTACACTCTGGTACTATATATAGATGGTCTTATGTATTGATCCATTAATGAAATTTTTTTGGTTCATTGCTTTTTATATTGTATGATGAGCTATATTCACTTGGGCTTGTTATCTCTTGGATTCTCCCTAGATGAAATTCCCAACCTCTCCAAGGGGAAAACCGAAGCACACAAATAGGCAGGATGCACACTGTCACCTCAACAACCTTGCCTCTGCACTTCTAGGCTAAAGTCACTAACCTTAGGAGGGGATCCTATGTAGTCAACCTGAGTCCTATCCTTGTAAATAAGGAAAGGTAAGGACAAGGGCTAACATTGACCTAATTTTAACTTCTTTAGAGGATTGATTCAAGGAAACAAGAGAAGACTATACTGGATGAACTATCATTCATTCATCGTCAATAATCAACAACCCAAATACCAAATAGTAAGTATCTATGAGTGTTTATTTAGCTATTTCACATGCATCAAAGGTTTATTCACTAAATGTTATTTCTTCCATAATCATTTAAATGCTTGTACACCAAAGATATTCTAGGCAAGATCCCAAAGAAAGAAAGAAAAAGACTTTGAGTCAAAAGGTGTTCCTTGTGTTGATGATTACAACTACATGAGACATCCACCAGGACACAGACTAAGTGAGTCAGCCAGGGAGAAATCCCATGAGTTGGGTGTGTGGTTCCTCTCTGATACAGAGAATGAACGTTGTGTGACCTTGTGTGGCGTTTGGAAGCCCATGAGTTGGGTGTGTGGTTCCTATCTGAGATGAATATGGAATGTTGTGTGCCCTGTGTGGGGTGAGGAAGCCCATGAGCTGGGTGTGTGGTTCCTCTATGAGATGGAGATGGAATGTTGTGTGCCCCTATGTGGGGAAGCCAATGATTTGGGTGTGTCATTCTCTTTGAGATGGAGATAAAACATTGTGTTCCCTTGAGAATAGAAGATGCCCATGAGATGGGTGTATCGTTTGCGATGAAACGATGTGTACCCTTGTGAGGGGTGAAGGAGCCCATGTGATGGGTTTATTGTTTTTCTCTATGTAGAGAGTTGAGATGATGTGATACTCTAGATGTTTCTCTTGTGTAATGCAGTGAGAAAGAGATCTGTTGAGTTGGACGTTCCTGTGGTTGAGCACAGGTGAACGTGATCCTAGTGGCTGAGCACTAGTGAGTGTGGTTCTCTTGTGAGACATAGTGAGATAGAGATGTGGAAATCCTTGTGGCTGAGAATATATGGATGTGCCCCTAGTGGCTGTAATCGATCCCTTTCTATATTGTAAAAGAGTCAGAATTACCTGTAACCCTATTTGTGATGTAAAGGGTACAGGTCGGCCCCACCATAATGTGAAAGATAATTAATGTAAAAGATAATTAATATGGTAATTATTAATTATATTATGATTTGTTGAGGTCGGCCCTGTTGTTCCAATAGACACTACTATTGACAGGTTCAGTCTAATATAAATAAAGCTAAATTCCCCATTGAGGAATCATATCACAAGTGTGAGTTTGGAAATTTCAGCAAACACTTGTTCTTAGGAAAAGTGCACACCTCTCTTGGGCATTAGTCTTCTAGGGTTTGTGAGCACCCTTTTGTGTGCTAGGTCTGGGAACTGGGGGTTAAGTGGAAACATCTATTAATAAGGTTTAGGAATTGCTTATTAAGACTATTCATATGAGCTATTCGGGCGAGTTACTAACCCCTTTTATGTTGTGGGAGGTCTTTCTCTTGAAGAATATAACAAAGGTTTGGCTGGGTTTTCTTCCCTTGTTAAGAAGGGTTTCCCATGATAATTCTTGTGTACTTGTGCATGGTGTTTCTTATTGTGATCTTGGTTGTTATAAAAAATTGTTTATGGTTTAAGTAAAATGATAAAAATGAAATGAACTTCATGATTAAGCCTATATTATTGAAAAATCAACTTGGTATCCGAGCATAGGTCTTGAAGAACCCCTGCACAAGCATTTAAAGCTAATTCGTCCTTCTATTCTGTAGTTCCTTATGACCTCTAGGGTTTGCTGCAATTCCGTATGACCCTCCTTTTCTGGAGTGTTTTAGCCCATAAAACTTGGACATTGATGCAAATTTTGGCATA
This sequence comes from Picea engelmannii, assembly GCA_009831015.1. Classification (NCBI taxonomy): domain Eukaryota; kingdom Viridiplantae; phylum Streptophyta; class Pinopsida; order Pinales; family Pinaceae; genus Picea; species Picea engelmannii. The sequence goes on from ML781798.1 coordinate 57,472, forward strand.
GGAGAGTACAGACTTCTCCAATGCACCTCTAAAGACTCAGAGTGAAATTCCGATCATTTTGAAATTTTGGCCCTAGGGTTTCACAAATTTTTGTAGAATTTTGGCTTTAGGGTTTTTGCAGCTCATTGAAGGAGCCTTTTTAGCTCACCAGTATTCTTGTGAAATTCTTAAGGCTTATTGCTGGCAGTCATAATCCCAAAAAAACCTAAAAGTGCTAGCCTAGCCTAGCCATTAGGTTTTCTAGCCCAATTGACAAGGGTTTGTGAAGAATCTAAAAATATGATGAACAAAATCATGATGGAAGACAAGCTTGGTGGATCAAGAAAACTCAGTTCCTGGAAGCCAAGAATTCAAGGAGTTGAAGACATCAACATATAGGCACCCTGAGGTATGCACTTGTATATATTATTTGTATCATTATCATAAGGGTACTTGCAGGAGGAAGGAACCTTTGTTGAAGTCATGAATCTAGAGGGATCTCAGTGCATTCAGAGGAACAACACACTGGAAGTAAAGACTCCAGGTTTAATTGTTTTAATAATCATAACTCTAACCTACATTTTTAAATTTTGCTACATTACAAGTATGTGTTGTAGCTATGAAAACAATCCTTAAATTGTTTTGATTCTAGAGATGTACTCATTATTCTCCTTTAGGAGATATTTTTGTCTTGTTTCCTTTCATTTGTTTTCTTGTCCCAGGTAGGTTAACAACAAAGGAAGATGGTTATACTTCAGACTTCAGAGGGAGTCAAAACTATTTGATAAAGAGGAATAATAGAACCATCATTGAGGCGACCAATGAAATAATGCATGATCATTATCTTTCTATGATTATGTGGGAAGAAGCATGCATGACACATTATATGTTCAGAACAAGAGTCCTCACCATATTTTTGAAGAAACATAACTCCCGAAGAAGCCTTCACCAGAGTGAGGCCCGCAATTAAACACTTTAGGATATTTGGGTGCCCAATGTATTTTCATGTACCCAAAGAGAAGAGGTCCAAGCTAGACCCTTCAGGGAGAAAGGATACATTTATGGGATAATAGTGAATCTTCAAAGACATATCAGATCTACATCCCTGGTCATAGACAGATTGAGACAAGCATATATGTTTCCTTTGAAGAAGAGATAGCTTGTCATAGATCCAAAGAATCTTAGATGGATATTGATAATGAGACAATACCTTCTCCCCCCTTCAGCAGTTTAGAGGGCGACAAAAATTATTCCATCCAATCCAATTGCTCCAATTGATATGCCCAGAGATATTGCAGTAAGGCATACAAAGCCTGCCTAGGCTCGACAAACTCTGCAGAAGGCAGAGGAACATACAAGCCCCTCAAGGCACATCCCGAGAGAACAAAAGAGATTTTCGAGCTACCCTTGAACCATGATTCACTTCATTGATTATGAGCCTTCTTGTCATGGAGAAGCGACAGGTGAACATGTATGGAAAGATGCCATGATAGAAGAATACCAATATATCTTAAAGAATGATGTATGGAATATTGTTTCCAGACCAGAAGGGAATTATGTGGTGACTTCCAAGTGGATCTATAATATCAAGCATGTAGTTGATGGAAGTGTCGAGAAATATAGAGAGATATTTGTATCTAGAGGATTCCCACAAAAAAGGGAGTTGTCTATGATGAGACACATGATCTAGTAAGCACGATACACTTCCATCCATACTACCATCCATGATTTGGAAACTACATCAGATAGATGGATTCTAGATGAGTTTGGGTTTTAGCAAGAATGTTGTTGATCCAAACCTATATTATTACATTGTTGGTGATGAGAGCTTGATTTTGATGACTTATTCAGGAAGCCGTGTTGTTGGTTACAAGCAAGCTTTGAATTTTGATTTCGAGATGAAGGATCTGGGTATGATGCACCACTTCTTGGGACAAGAAGTATAACAGAGGACTAATGATATTTTTCCTAAGTGAAGGAAAATATACAGTGGGGATATTAAAGAAGTTCAATATGACTAACTGAAAATCCATGCCTACATCGATGGTGATGGATTTGAAGAAAATGAATGATGATGATTTAGACGAGATTGATCCACAGCTAATTGGATCACTAATGTATCCGGTTAACACGAGACTTGATATATGATATGGAGTGAATGTACTTAGCCAATTCATGAGTCAGTCGAGACAAACTCACTGGAAAACAACGAAACATGTATCGAGATATCTATGAGGCACAGTTGGATATTGATGCAGACGCCGCACCTCGGTGGGGTCTGCGCGACCTCCCAGTCTATGGATATTCAATTCTCTGAGCTGGAGTAGCTCTTTGGGTCCCCGTTGGAACCTTCAAGAAATAATCCACAAGTCCTTGCGAAACTTCACCCACACGAACTAGCACTGGTTGCAAGCTTCCCTCATGTGATCACCGGCTGTGACCAGTCGCCAACCCAAAAGGCGCTTCGTGACTTTGGGCCTTGGGTGTTCTGATATGAGCCAACCCTGACTCTCTTGATTCCCGAACTTCAAACTCTTCTAACCAATGAAAGGAATCGACGATCCGATCTTCTCCTAGATCGACGGTCGAGATCCACTTCACGAATTCGTGCTTTGGAGGTTTTCAACTATCCTTGCAAATATTCCGAAGTCCGAATCCTCGAACTCTCAAATATGATTCCACCTATCAACCTTGGCGATGGATGGTCCCGATTTCTTCATAACTTTAGGACTTCAATGAGTCCGCTCCCCTGTGCACCTTGAAAGAATTAAAGCCCGTGAAATTACCGCTGGGTCCAATGATGGTTGGTCCACATGCCCAAATCCGATGGATAGGATCTGTTCCTCTCCCCCATGCACTCCTCCTATTTGGACATGAGATTCAATGACCCAAATATCTTCCTCTATGGCTTATATGATGACATTTGTTGCTCTTCCTCCTGAGCTTACAAACTTGAAACAAGTTCTCTCTGCGCGCACTCCTTGTGCTTTGACTAGTCTTCAGATGGCTGTCTTTCAACACTTTGTCTGAGTGTTGGCCTGGTGCACCCTTTGCACAGGTCTTCCTCTAGTGTATTTAACAAATTTGTGAGTGTCTTCTCTTCGACACTTCTCTTCTATTTGAACTCAACAGATAGTTATCCTTGTGTACACTTGCACCTGCTCGATGCCCACCTAATAGAGCTCTACAAAGTTCTCAGTGAGTTTGTCCTTTGTTCTGTGCCTTTTCTGCACTGTTTCTCCTCTAAGGTATTCAACAACATCGAGGCTCCTCTTGAGTCTATGAATCCTTCTGGTGTTCCCTCTTAGAATTTTCTTCCCTGAACTCGACCCAAGATTCAGATACGCACTCCTTGCACTGGCTACAAAACTTCCAACGTTCTGTTGTGCACTCCTTGCACAGCCTAAAGAACCCAGAAACAATTCCAACAAACTCACATATAGAGAATTCTATCTATCTCTGTAGATGGAACCTATCATATACATCTACATCATACATCCATAAAACACACAGATGACATTCATTCAAATGCATACACACATTAAATACTCATAGACAGGAAAAATGGATTTGTATTAATCTTAGAATGTCTATACAATGTTTACAAATGCTTGACTGCAACACAGTCTCACTTCCCTCCTCTCTTGATCTCTCTACTCGCTCATTTCCTCTACATGATAGATCTCTCTGACATTTTCTCCTCTATCGTTCTCGATCTAATGAAATCTGATACAAATAAATTTTACAAAAGAGGGGCTCCTCGAGCCTTTCCCTCCATATACCTACTCTCATTAATTAAACCGAATTACATTCAATGCCTATCTAGTCCGAATTAGATATAGATATTCATCAGCCTGTCATCCATTAAAGGCGACATCATCTCTTGCCTGCACAAAGGCATCGATTTGGATCTTCCATCCTTACAACATTTAATTGCCTTTAATTACAATATAAATTTTGAAAGTGTGGGAAAAATGAGAGGGCTGACACCTCTCCCCTCCTTGAATGCGTGCTAATGTGCTGTCTAGCTGGTGTGTTGCTGAGGTGGAGTGATGCTCCTGCATCATACTCCACTGCTGTGAAAAATTCATGAGCTCTTGATCATGAGCTTCCCAGCTCTATTGAAATCCTCCTGGATCCCAAACGCTCTTCTGGAGCTGTCCATATGCTCCATTGCTTTGCTGGTGCTGCTTCCCTGTTGCTATGGCAGGTTTACCTCTATTCATCTTCCTCCTGCTGTCAGTCTCTTTTGCTGACCTCAACATCAACCTCCTTATCTCCTCTATCACCTTGTTCAACTACTCCAATGGTTGGTTCTCTTTATGAAGTCTTCTCGGCTGCAACTCTTACTCATCATACATATCAAAGGGAATATCATCTTGATCCCCCAGGTTGTTTTCTTCTTCTTTGGCATTAAATTTCCACCTTGCTGCAAACTCCAGTTCTGTAGTCTCATTACTGGGCTACTGCTCAGCTTCCTCCTCTGACAGATTTGATTTTTCCAGTTCTCCTGCTGGTTCAACCCCAGCTTCCTCCAACTGCTCCTCATGATGGTGTAATCCTTCATTTGATTCCAACTTAGCTTGTTGGATGTGTTGGCTTTTCACTATCACCCTTCTCTCTAGGTCTTCCAACTCTTCATACAGATCAATAAAATCCATGCTGTCTGCTTCCTCTTCTGCTACAAACTCCAGTGTTGCAGTCATCTCTTGTTCAACTTCCTGGCTGAAAATTTTGAGCAATTCTGTTGAATTCTCTTCTCCTTCTTCTGGGGAAAACATCAGTGTCTTCTCCTTATCCTCTTTGACAGTCTCTGCTAGATGTCTTTCTATTGCTGCACTTGCAACATTTTTTCTAGCCTCTTCTTGGATGTTTGGCAGGAATATTTCAATTCCCCCAATGACCAAGATACTTCTCTGATCTTCCTCCTGGATGGTGAAAGTGTTTAAATTACCATCATCTTCATTCACATGGTTTACAAACCCACATGAATCTTCACCTATCAACACTCCTTGTTGGTGTGAACTGTCAACAGAGTCCATGAGTCTCTCAGACAGTCTCATCTCTTTCCCCTTGCCCACCTGGAAATTTAGAGTTTCTTCTCTGCCTACCTGGAAGTCTACGAAATCAACTGATCTCATCCCATTTCCCACTTGGAAACTTGAAATCTCACTGCTGCTCTCCTCGTAGTCTATGAGATCCTCAATTGATCTCATCTCCTCCTCATCACTGAGGTTTCTTCCAATTTATGGTCCACAAATGTAGACCATCTCCTTTGTGTCGCTGAGGTTTTCAACATCCCTCAACCACTTCCTCAACTCTTGTTGCTACCTTTTGGACAACAACTTCTGGACGAGCCACTTAAATTTCCTCTTCAAGGGCCATTCATATGCCCAACGTACCTTTTCTTCTTGCTGCATCCTCAATGTCAGCTGCTCCATTCTGGCTCTAATCTCGCTGAGCTCTTTCTCCACTTCAAATTTTCTTTTCTGCTGGTAGTCCTTTCCTTGACCACACCTATGGATTTCAGTAGCCATTTTCACCTTCTACCTGCCCTCCTGGCAAGTCCGTTGTTCACTCTACAACCAAGAGCATCTTCATCTTCTCCTACATATCACCTGGCTATTCAATTTTCAACACACCTTGCAACAATCATGTGTAGAGCATCAACACTCTACCTTTCTTCACCTTTTCACCTTTTCCTACAATATGCAGACAAAATTCGACTTTGATACCACTTGATGTAGACGCACCACCTCGGCGGGGTCTGTGCGACCTCCTGGTCTATGGATCTTCAATTCTATAAGCTAGAGTAGTTCTTCGGGTCCCCGTTGGAACCTTCAATAAATAATTCACAGGTTCTTGTGAAACTTGACCCGCGTGAACTAGCACCGGGTGCAAGCTTCCCTCACGTGATCACTGACTATGACCAGGCGCCAACCCAAAAGGCGCTTCGCGACTTCGGGCCTCGGGTGTTTTGATATGAGCCAACCTGGATTCTCTTGATTCCAAAACTCTGAACTCTTCTAACCAACAAAAGGAACCGACAGCCCGATCTTCTCCTAGATCAACGATCGAGATCCACTCCGCGACTTCGTGCTTTGGAGTTTTTCAACTATCCTTGTGAATCTTTCAAAGTCTGAATCCTCGAACTCTCGAATCTGCTTCCACCTATCAACCTCAATGATGGATGGTCCCAATTGCTTCAGAACTTTGGGACTTCAATGAGTCCGCTCCCCTGTGCACCTTGAAAGAATTAAAGCCCATGCACTTAACTCTGGATACAACGATGGTTGGTCCACGTGCCTAGATCCGATGGACGTGATCTATTCCTCTCTTCTGTGCGCTCCTCCTATCTGGACGTGAGATTCAACGACCTATATCTCTTCCTCTACCGCTGATCCGACGACAGATTTTTCTCCTCCTCGTGAGCTTACGAACTTGAAACAAGTTCTCTCTGTGCCCACTCTTTGCACTTTGACTAGCCTTCATTTGGTTGTCTTTCAACACTTCGTCTGAGTGTTGGCCTGGTGCACTCCTTGCACATGTATTCCTCTAGAGTATTCAACAACTCTGTGAGTGTCTTCTCTTCGACACTTCTCTTCTCTTTGAACTCAATAGAGAGTTCTCCTTGTGCACACTTGCACCTGCTCGATGTCCACCTGGTAGAGCTCTACAAAGTTCTCAGTGACTCTATCCTCTGTTCTGTGCCTTCTCTGCATAGTTTCTCCTCTAAGGTATTCAACAACCTTGAGGCTCCTCTTGAGTCTGTGAATCCTTCTAGTTGACATCCTGGCATGTTCTTCTCTTAACTCAACCTGAGATTCAGATACACACTCCTTGCGTTGGCTACAAAACTTCCAACGTTTTGTTGTGCACTCCTTGCACAGCCTAAAGAACCCATAAACAATTCCAACAAACTCATAGATAGAGAATTCTATCTATCCCTGCAGATGGAACCTATCATATACATCTACATCATACATCCACAAAACACACACAGACGAAATTCATTCAAATGCATACACACATAGAATACTCATAGGCATGAAAAATTACTTTGTATTAATCTCAGAATGTCTATACAATGTTTACAAAGACTAGACTGCAACAGAGTCTCAGTTCTCTTCTCTATTGAGCTCTCTACTCGCTCATTTCCTCTACATGATAGATCTCTCTTACATGTTCTCCTCTATTGTTCTCGATCTAATGAAATCAGATACAAAGAACTTTTACAAAAGAGGGGATCCTAGAGCCTTTCCTTCCATCTACCTACGCTCATTAAGTACATCGAATTACATTCAATGCCTATCTCGTCCAAATCGGTTCTAGATCTTCATCATCCTATCATCCATTAAAGGTGACATCATCTCTTGCCTGCACAAAGGCATCGATTTGGCTCTTTCATCCTTACAACATTTAATTGCATTTAATTACAATCTAAAATTTGAAAGTGAGGGAAAAATGAGAGGGCTGGTGCCTCTGTCCTCCTTGAATGCATGATGATGTGTTGTCTAGATGGCATGTTGCTAAGGTGGAGCAATGCTCCTGCATTAGATATGGTATGAGATATGCCTCCAGTGTAGACTTGAGTTTGCAGGGATATGCAGATTGGGCAGGGAGTGCAGTGGACTGGAAGAGCACCTCCGGTTGTTTCTTTACTTTAGGGTCGTCCATGGTTTCTTGGTGCATTAGGAAACACATATATATGGAATTGACTACCGCAAAGGCAGAATACATAACATTGAGTGTGGAAGTCCGCAAAGCAGTGTGGCTTCGCAAACTTCTGACATATTTATTCGATCATGAGATGGATCCTACTACTATTCATTGTGATAACTAGAGCTATGTGAAGCTCTATGAGAACCTTGTGTTTCATGATAGATCAAAACACATTGAGATAAAATATCATTATATTGGAGACATGATGTAGAGGAAATCAGTACACGTGCAATACCTTCCTACACATGAGCAAATTGTAGATATATTCACCAAACTGCTTGCCAATATGAAGTTCAAGTACTTACGTGAGAAACTGGCTTGGTGGAGAATACCTCTCTAGCTGACAGGGAGTGTTGACGACTAAAACCAAGACGAAGTTCGAGTACTTCCGTGCGAGACTTGGCCTAATGGAGAATGCCTCCCTAGCTGAGAGGGAGTGTTGATGATTACAACTACGTGAGACACCCTCCAGGACACAGACTGAGTGAGTCGGCCTCAGAGAAATCCCATGAGTTGGGTGCATGGTTCCTCTCTGAGATGGAGAAGGAACATTGCGTGGGGTGAGGAAGCCCATGAATTAGGTGTTCCCATGAGTTGGGTGTGTGGTTCCTCTCTGAGACAGAGATGGAATGTTGCGTGCCCTATGTGGGGTGAGAAATCCCATGAGATGGGTGTGTGGTTCCTCTCTGAGATGGAGATGGAATGTTGTATGCCCCTGTGTGGGAAAGCCCATGAGTTGGGTGTGTCGTTCTCTCTAAGATGGAGATGAAACACTGTGTTCCCTTGAGAAGGGAAGATGTCCATGAGATGGGTGTATCGTTTAAGATGAAATGATGTGTACCCATGTGAGGGGTGAAGGAGCCCATGTCATTGGTTTACTGTTCTCCTCTATTCATAGAGTTGATATGATGTGATACTCTAGATGATTCTTTTATGTAACACAGTGAGAAAGAGATTTGCTGAGTTGGACATGCCTGTGGCTCAACACAGGTGAACATGATCCTAGTGGCTGAGAACTAGTGAGTGTGGTTCTCCTTTGAGACGCAGTGAGATAGAGATGTCGACATCCCTGTGGCTGAGCACAGATGGACGTGCCCGTAGTGGCTGAGCACTAGTGGGTGTATGAGATCCCTTGCTTTATTGTACAAGAGTCAGACTTACTTGTAACCCTATTTGTGATGTAAAGGGTACATGTCGGCCCCACCATAAAGTGAAAGATAATTAATGTAAATGATAATTATAATGGTAATTATTAATTATATTATGAGTTATTGAGGTCGGCCCTATTGTTCCAATAGACACTACTGTTGACAGGTTCAGTCTAATATAAATAAAGGTAAATTCTGCATTGAGGAATCATATCACAAGTGTGAGTTTGGAATTTTCAGCAAACACTTGTTCTTGGGAAAACTACGCACCTCTCTTGGGCACTAGTCTTCTAGGGTTTCTGAGCACCCTTTTGTGTGCTAGGTTTATGGTGTGGGAGGTCTTTATCTTGAAGACTATAGAAAAGGATTGGATGGGTTTTCTTCCCTTGTTGAGAAGGTTTTCCCATGATACTTCTTGTGTACTTGTGCATGGTGTTTCTTCTTGTGATCTTGGTTGCTGCAACAAATTGTTTATGGTTTAAGTAAAATGCTAAAAATAGAATGAAATTCATACTTAATCCTATCTTATTGAAAAATAAACTTGGTATCAAAGAATTGGTCTTGAAGAATATCTGCACAATCATTTAAAGCTAATTCGTCCTTCTATTCTATAGTTCCATACGACCTCTAAGGTTTGTTGCAATTCTGTACGACCCTCCTTTTCTGGAGTGTTTCATCACCTAAAACTTGGAAATTGAGGAAAATTTTGGCACAGGAGAGTACAACCTTCTCCAACGCACCTCCATAGATTTGCAGAGTGAAATTCAGAGCATTTTGAAATTTTGGCCCTAAGGTTTCTAGGGTTTCACAAATTTATGCAGAATTTTGGCTTTAGGGTTTCTGAAGCTCATTGAAGGAGCCTTTTCAACTCACCAATATTCTTGTGAAATTATTATCGCTTATTTTTTGCAATCATAATCCCAACAAAACCTAAAAGGGATAGCCTAGCCTAGCCGTTAGGTTTTCTATACCAGTTGACAAGGGTTTGTGAAGAATCTAAAGATATGATGAACATAATCATGATGGAAGACAAGCTTGGTGGATCAAGAAAACTCAGTTACTAGAAGCCAAGAATTCAAGGATATGAAGACATCAACATATCAATACCCTCATGTATGCACTTGTATATATTATTTGTATCATTATCATAAACGTACTTGCAGGAGGAAGGAACCTTTGCTGAAGTCATGAATCCAGAGGGATCTTAGTGCATTCAGAGGAAGAACACACTGGAAGTAAAGACTCTAGGTTTGATTGTTTTAATTATCATGCCTCTAACCTACATTTCTAAAGTTTGCTACATTACAAGTAGGTGTTGTAGCTGTGACAACAATCCTTAAATTGTTTTGATTCTAGAGATGTACTCATCATTCTTCTTTAGGAGATATTTTTGTCTTGTTTCCTTTCGTTTGTTTTCTTGTTCTAGGCAGGTTAACAACAAAGGAAGATGGCTATACTTCATACTTTAGAGGGAGTCAAAATTATTTGAGAAAGACGAAGAACAGAACCATCATTGAGGCAACCAATGAAATAATGCATAATTAGAATCTTTCTATGATTATGTGGAAAAAAGCATGCATGACACATTATAAGTTTAGAACATGAGTCTTCACCAGATTTTTGAAGAAACATAACTCTCGAAGAATCCTTCACCAGAGTGAAGCCTGAGATTGAACACTCTGGTATATTTTTATGCCCAGTGTATTTTCATGTACCCAAAGAGAAGAGGTCCAAGCTAGACCCTTCAGGGAGAAATGATACATTTATAGGATAACAATGAATCTTCGAAGACATATCATATCTACATCCCTGGTCAGAGACAGATTGAGACAAGCATATATGTTTCCTTTGAAGAAGATATATCCTGTCAAATATCCAGAGAATCTCAGATGGAGATTGACAGTTAGACAATACCTTCTCCCCCATTCAACAATTCAGAGGGAGACAAACATTATTCCAACCGATCCAGTTGCTCTAATTGATATGCCGAGAGATTTTGCAGTAGGGAATAAAAGGCTTGCCTAGGCTCAACAAACTCTGCAGGAGGAAGAGGAACATACAAACCCCTCAAGGCATATCCTGAGAGAAGAAAAGAGATCGAGCTACCCTTCAACGATGAGACACTTCATTGATTATGAGCCTTCTTGTCATGGAGAAGCGACAGGTGAACATGTATGAAAATATGCCATAACATAAGAATACCAGTATATCTTAAAGAATGAGGTATCAAATATTGTTCTAAGACAAGAAGGGAAGTCTGTGGTGACTTCTAAATGGATCTATAAGATCAAGCATGCAGCTGATGGAAGTGTCGAGAAATACAAAGCGAGATCTGTAGCCAGAGGATTCCCACAAAGAGAGGAAGTTTTCTATGATGAGACACTTGATCTAGTAAGCCCGATACACTTCCATCCATACTACCATCCATGAGTTGGAAAATACATCAGATGGATGGATTCTTGATGAGTTTGGGTTTCAACAAGAGTGTTGTTGATCCAAAACTATATTATTACATTATTGGTGAAGAGAGCTTGATTTTGATGACTTATTCAAGAAGTTGTGTTTTTGGATACAAGCAAGCTTTGACTTTTGATTTTGAGATGAAGTATCTGGGTATGATGCACTACTTCTTGGCACAAGAAGTATGACATAGGACTGATGATATTTTTCCTAAGTTAAGGAAAATATACAGTGGGGATATTAAAGAAGTTCAATATGACTAGATGAAAATCCATGCCTACACCGATGGTGATGGATTTGAAGAAAATGAATGGTGATGATTCAGACAATATTGATCCATAGCTAATTGGATCACTGATGTATCTGGTTAACACCAGACTCGATATATGCTATGCAGTGAATATACTTAGCCAATTCATGAGTCAGCCAAGACAGACTCATTGGACAACAGTGAAACATATATTGAAATATCTTCGAGGTACAATTGGATATGGTCTAAGATATACCTCCAGTGTATACTTGAGTTTGCAGGGATATGTAGATTCGGCAGGGAGCACAGTGGACTGGAAGAGCACCTCCGGTTGTTGCTTTACTTAAGGGTATGCCATGGTTTCCTGGTGCAGCAGGAAACAAATCTCTGTGGCATTCAGTATCGCAGAGGCATAATACATAACATTGAGTGTGAAAGTCCGTGAAGCAGTGTGGCTTCGAAAAATTCTGATAGATTTATTCGATCATGATATAGATCCTACTACTATTCATTGTGATAACTAGAGCTGTGTGAATCTCTCTGAGAACCCTATGATTCATGGTAGATCGAAACACATTGAGATAAAATATCATTATATCAAAGACATGATGCATAGGAAAGAAATACATGTGAAATACCTTCCTACACATGAGCAGATTGTAGATATCTTCACCAAACCACTTGCCAATACAAAGTTCGAGTACTTCTGTGAGAAACTGGCTTGGTGGAGAATACCTCTCTAGCTGAGAGGGAGTGTTGATGACTACAACCAAGACAAAGTATGAGTAATTCCATGAGAGACTTGGCCTGATGGAGAATGCCTCCCTAGATGAGAGGGAGTGTTGATAATTACACCTATGTGAGACATTCTCCAAGACACAGACTCAATGAGTCAGCTTGAGAGAAATCCCATGAGTTGGGTGTGGGTTTCCTCTCTGAGACGGAGAAGCAACGTTGTGTGACCCTGTGTGGGGTGAGGAAGCCCATGAGTTGGGTGTGCAGTTCCTCTTTGGGATGGAGATGGAACACTGTGTGCCTTGTGTGGGGTGAGGAAGCCCATGAGCTGGGTGTGTTTTTCATCTCTAAGATAGAGAAGGAATGTTGTTTGCCCCTGTGTGGGCAAGCCCATGAGTTGGGTGTGTCGTTCTCTCTGAGACAGAGATGAAAAGTTTTGTGCGCTTGAGAAGGGAAGATGCCCATGAGATGGGTTCATCGTTTGAGATGAAACAATGTGTACCCTTGTGAGGGGTGAAGGATCCCATGTTATGGGTTTACTGTTCTCCTCTGTGTAGAGAGTTGAGATGATATTATATTCTAGATGATTTTCTTGTGTAACGCAGTGAGAAAGAGATCTGCTGAGTTGGATGTGCCTGTGGTTGAGCACATGTGAACATGATCCTAGTGGCTGAGCACATGTGAATGTGATCCTAGTGTCTGAGCACTAGTGAGTGTGGTTCTCCTATGAGACGCAGTGAGATAGAAATGTGGACATCCCTGTAGCTGAGCATAGATCGATGTGCCCCTAGTGGCTGAGCACTAGTTGGTGTATGAGATCCCTTGTTATATTGTACAAGATTCAGAATTATCTGTAAGCCTATTTGTGATGTAAAGGGTACAAGTCGACCCCACCATAAAGTGAAAAATAATTAATGTAAAAGGTAATTAATATGGTAATTATTAATTATATTATGAGTTATTGAGGTCGGGCTTGTTGTGCCAATAGACACTACTGTTGACAGGTTCAGTCTAATATAAATAAAGGTAAATTCCCCATTGAGGAATCATATCACATGTGTGAGTTTGGAAATTTCAACAAACACTTGTTCTTGGGAAAAGTGCGCACCTCTCTTGGGTGCTAGTCTTCTAGGGTTTGTGAGCACCCTTTTGTGTGCTAGGTTTATGGTGTGGGAGGTCTTTCTCTTGAATAATATAGCAAAGGATTGGCTGGGTTTTCTTCCCTTGTTGAGAAGGGTTTCCCATGATACTTCTTGTGTACTTGTGCATGGTGTTTCTTCTTGTGATCTTGGTTGCTGCAACAAATTGTTTATGTTTTAAGTAAAATGCTAAAAATGGAATGAAATTCATGATTAAGCCTAGATTATTGAAAAATCAACACCTTGTGCTACAACCCTCAAATATACCTGTAGGATTGAACACCCATGGTACGAGAGGGTAATATTTACAAATGTTGTTTTCGGTGCACTGTAATAGTTCGATGTCCGAATGGTTGGTTTTTGGATGCCTAGGGGACTTCCGATATACTACCAGATACGTGGAAGTGATAGCCGGGTTCAGGTGTTGTCTAATGCAATAGTACTCGAATGGGTACCAACAAGGATTACAATGACTTCCAACAGGGAGAGGAAAAATATCAAGCCTATTGATCCAGGTGGATATCGGTGGCCACCCACCTTTTCCAACTGGCTCAAAACAACTTTTTGGCAATTTACTATTTTTAGCAGGTTTTAACTTTCGGGGCCATTTTGACGGCCTAAATGAAGGTTTTTCTAGATATAGGTTCTCAATGATAGATGAAGGCATGATTGAGCCCCCAAAATGAATCTCCTCGATGATACCTTTCCAATGAGCTATCATATGCCTAAAACAAAGATCGTATGCAAAAGTTACGACCCTGGGAAGTTGATGTACTAACTTACCCAAATGGGGGCCCACATGACTTTTGGCGCTTCATCTCCTAAGGTTAGGTTTTTGGATGTCTAGGAATTTTGGCATTCCCGTTTATTGTAAAAAGACCTTCAGAGCCTCATTTTAATCATCTTCTTGCGAATGCGAGTAGCCGTCACATATCTTCTCAGAGATAAGTTGCCACCATTCTATCAAGTCTTTCACTCTGTATGTTACAGTCTCTGTACATTTATTTCATTAATAGAAATCCTGTATTACTATATATCTGTGTTTATGGTTGCATCTCTGATATAGTTCTATTATATTATTGAATATTTATGATATCTCTGTGCATTTCTTTATTATATCTCCGATCTCATTTTGTGCCAAAAATAATCCGGATCAGTGGTATTAGAGCAGGCTGCTCTTGATCGTTTTTTCAGTGAATGTCCCCGACGAGGTCTGAGTATAGCAAGTTGGGTCTCAATCTTGTCTCTCTTGAATAAAATCGCTCTCACACACCCAAGAAACCCTCCATGGCGGAAGAATAGAAAAACGATGGAGCAGACGATCCTATCAATTTGTTGCTTGAGTAAGCTCTCACGTGATAGAGGGACGAAATGATGGAGAATTTTGCCCACATCCTTCAACGTCTACCGATAGCATCAGGCACATCTTCATCAAGTGGCCACTTTGGAGGCACCTCGCCTTTCAAGGTACAAGTTAACTTTGATATTCCTGTATTTGAAGGATAGATAGAAGCAGAAGCCTTAGAAAAATGGCTAACTTTGCTAGAAGGTTATTTCTCTGTTCACAATTTTTCCGACAAAGAAAAGATCACCTTTGCACTCCTTAAAGCTCTCCCTCATGTTAAACATTGGTGGGAAACTTACTGGGAGAAAATTTCTACAGAGGAGTCTAGAATATATGGGGCAGATCCCACTTGGGATTTTTTTGTGGATGCAGTAAAGGAACAGTATTACCCCATTGGAAACTATGAGGACCAGTACATGAGATGGACCACACTGCTACAAGAGAGGGGCCAAGCAGTTCCAAAGTTCACCAATACCTTTCATACCTTGCGCATCAAGTTGGGTATCAAAGACTCTGATTGACATTTGGTTCTGAAATACCATGGGGCTCTACACAGATACATCCAGACTGAAATGGATTTTCTGGACATCTCATCACTCGGTGCTTCTTATCGATATGCTGTTAAAATTGAGAAGAAATTTAAGCACCAGAACAAACGGGAGTTCGAGTCTGCAAATCCGCAAAAACCAAAGTATGACAAAGATGGCCCTAAAAAACAGTTTCCCGAAAACCAGTCCAAGACACAGGAAAAGAAGGGTCATGGGAAGACAAAGAAGGACATCGGAAAATGGTGCGAGTTTCACAAAAGCCCCTGGCACAACACTGATGAATGTCGCTCAAAATAGTCATTAGTGGCTGAGATCAAAGACAAAGAGCCGAACCCTGATTTGGAATATGATTATGAAAATAATGGTAAATGACAGATCATTGACGCAGACCCCACTGCTATTGTCGCTACTGCAACAATTCAACCAGAAGAACCAATAGATCCTGAAGAGGGGGAGTGCCTTTTTCATTCACAGATGTGGGTGAAGGGGACCCCACTGCATTTTATTGTTGATAACGGAAGCCAGAAGAACCTCATCTCAGCAGAGGTCATCAAACAGTTGGGATTGTCGACAACACCACACCTGCAGCTATACAACATTGTGTGGCTTCGCCAAGGACAAGATCTCCATGTCAACCAACAGTGTCGATTATCATATGGCATCTAGCCCTTCAAGGATGAGGTATTCTGTGATGTTTCCCCACTGGATTTCTATGATGTGCTCTTGGGCCAACCATATATGTGGAGATGCCATGCTGTTTACGAGTCTCGACCCCATAGTGTCATTGTTACTTTGGGGGGTCATATTTACAGAATACCAGAGGTAGTTCCGACTACTGTTCCACCTAAAAAGTGTCGCATGGTAGTATCTCATACTGCAAAATTCAGCTTCTTTACAATCTGTTCAAAAGGAGAACAAAAGGACACTGCAACCACTACAACCTTTCCCCAAACACCTTTTATCCAACAGAAGCAGGTCGACAAGGTTGCAGCAAAGCACAAAGATTCCTTTTGCACACCGTCCTCTCATGTATCTCAACTTTTTGAACAACCTCAACCTCAACAGGTTCATGATAGACTTCCACAAACTGAGCAGCGTGACGTCTCCAACAAGACAAACAACTCACCAAGATGCAGATTCAACAAACGCTTTTCCTTCTCCCCTGGGAACTCAACACAATGGATACCATTGCTTCCTAAGGAGGGAGGATTGATCTAGGTGGATATCGGTGGCCACTCACCTTTTCCAACTGGCTCAAAACAACTTTCTCACAATTTTGGCAATTTACTATTTTTAGCAGGTTTTAACTTTCAGGGCCATTTTGAGGGCCTAAATGAAGGTTTTTCGAGATCAAGGTTCTCAATGATATCTAAAGGCATGATTGAGCCCCCAAAATGAATCTCCTCGATGATACCTTTCCAACGAGCTATCATACGCCTAAAACATAGATCGTATGCAAAAGTTACGACCCTGAGAAGTTGATGTACTAACTTACCCAAACGGGGGACCACATGACTTTTGGTGCTTCATCTCCTAGGGTTATGTTTTTGGATGTCTAGGAATTTTGGCATTCCCGTTTATTGTAAAAAGGCCTTCAGAGCCTCATTGTAATCATCTTCTTGTGAATGTGAGTAGCCGTCACATCTCTTCTCAGAGATAAGCTACCACCATTCTATCGAGTCTTTCACTCTTTATTTTACAGTCTCTGTACATTTATTTCATTAATAGAAATCGTGTATTACTGTATATCTGTGTTTATGGTTGCATCTTTGATATATTTCTATTATATTATTGAATATCTATGATATCTCTGTGCATTTCTTTATTATATCTCCGATCTCATTTCATGCTAAAAATAATCCGGATCACCTATGAACTCTCAAGTATCCCTGTGAGTATTGTTCCCAAATTGTAGTTTCACATGCTAAACAAAAACTCCCAGGTGCTATTTATAGATGTCGATGCATGCCTCTAGCCTAGATTACTAAGGGTTTTTCCCAGAGAATTATTCATCATCATAGCTTGCATGAAGTGCTCAAAAAATCGTTCACATCAATGTATTATTCATTATTTGTCATACAACATTGAATAGAAAACATTATTCAATCATAAGACCAATCATTAATGGCCAATAAAAGTGTGTATCCTTCTTGCGATACAACATCCTATTCAAGTTTGTTAAACTCGATGTATTTCAGTTATGCATTTTAAAATCAATATGAACTCTATCCCATGAAACATCAACAAGAACATTAACTCATGACCAATGATAAGTAATACAGAATTCTCAAGATACAAATGCAATGTATTCTATATAAAGGATTATTTCAATATTTCATTGATTCCACATCTGCAAAGACATTTTTATCATGAGCCAAGTATCCCTATGATAATCAATTATAAATGATGTGGGGGGTCGATGTAATAGGAAGTGAAACTCAGGTATGGTAGATTGAACTTCCCATCAAGAGAACAATACACAGATTTTGGAAACTAGAACCCACAAAAGGGGAAAATAGTGATATGAGGTTTAGTGATATTGATGGCATAACATTGGGTGTTTTTGGAGTTAATACATAAATATCAATTTAAACCCTTATCCACACACTGCATAATTCTGTGGTTTGAACAATTTATAAAAAAAAACCCACACAACATGCAAATGACGACGCTTTGAGTAGTTTGGTTTCGTCCACAATTAACGTCCAGATTGTATAGAGTATGCAACCGGTTAGCACAATGAAAAAAGTATTTCACTCTTACACAGTGACACAAATCGATTTCACAACATTAAGACATTACAATTTCATCTACAAATCATAATGATTTATGAAATTTTGATTAAGAGATTTAGAGAAATTCTTGTAGTGTTCCAATGCTCGGATTCCTTGTCTTCTTATCTGCATTTAACTGTTTTAGCAAACAATGCACAATTGATAGATTGAGAGCATCATTCCAAGCATGCTTTAGTTAAATAGGGTTAGATCTTATAAAATAAAATGAACATATAAAATACAAAATCGAACCTTGAATGAATATGTTGGTTATGATGGATAAATAATGGATCAACCAACAAAAAAAATTATTTAAAGGTTTTGCAATGAGCTCAAAAATAAAAAAATTCTAAAAGTGATGGGAATTTTTTTTAAAGAGGGTTTGAT
>ML781798.1:86598-121661 GCA_009831015.1 Picea engelmannii
TATTGTACTGTATTTCCTTGTTTGTTGGCAGGCTTCCGACCGACTGTTCCTTGTTCCCTACACACACTCGACAAAGTATTTCAGCTATCACTCTGTTCTAACTTCATACTTTGGGGGGCTCTCTGCTACACATTATTTTCGTCATCCATATGATTGTTAATGATGTAAACCTATATGTTGCCTTCAAAGGGGTCACAGTGGCCTGAGTTCCTAAAGAGAGAAGGGAGAAGAACTTCTCCTGAGAAAAGAAATTGCTTTTTCCTATGTAAAAACCTTATAAAAAGGGAATTTCGCAGGTTTCTATATAGGCAGGGTGCGATAATGACCCATTCTCGCAGGTTGCACTATAGCCAGGGTGCGAGGTGTTCACAGGTTGCTCTATAGCTAGGGTGCGAGAATTCCAGCACGTGGGAAAAATGAGCGTTTTCGCGAATCTTCTAGAAGGAGAAGCTTCTATGGTGAGGTGGCATCCGAATGGTTTGGATCTTACTCGCTTTCATGATTTAGTGGGATCATCCTAACCTCCTCACCTTATCCTCTTCAACTTATAAATGGAGAGGAGTTCTCATGGAGAAAGTTAGCTTTTGTTAGCTTGGGTTAACTTTGTTGGTTCTTGAGCTTGTTAGCTTTGGCTTGGTTAGAGTGGCTTTGAGATTTTCTTTGTCAAGATAAATTGTGAGTAGCTATCAGATCTATGCTTTCAGAACCCTTGGAGCAAGAAGTGTGTGGGGAACGAAGGACAGTTGGAAGGGACCTTACGACATCAAGGCCATGGTTGTAATCTCTCTTTCACATTTAATATGATACATTAATATGATTCTTTCCTATAAATCTTGTTGTGTTTTATTGTATGATTCCTTTATCACATACATAGGTTTATATTGAGTTTATGCTATTGCTATCACTTTTGGTTGGTTGCGTTCTTTTGCAGGATCATCATTGTATGAGCGTTAGAACGGAGCCAGGATGGCGATAGCGAGAGGAAGAAACATTTAAACGGTATGTCACTCATCCCTCTTTAGTTAGTAAATTCAATACTTAAACTTAAGGAAAGCATCATGTTCTTGTGTGTTTTGTTCTAGATCCAGGTGGATCTAGGGAGATCGGTTTGTGTCTACAATCACGGATTTATCCAATAACACAAGGGACAACCTTGACGCAAACCCCTTTCTAATATGAAAAATGGGGAGGTTGCCCCATTTATGAGAACTGCAAAGGAGACCGAGGAAATTCAAGTTATTACCCATTTTATAAATGGGACTTGAAAGCCGAGGTGGGTAAGAAGAAGACATATATATGCCCAGTTCACTCTATCATAAGATTTTGAAATATCAATATTTAGGATTTCTCCTTTTGATCTTGAAGTCTTTAGACTGTGTAGGCCTTCTTGAGCTACCCCTATTGCCTCATGTATCCGACACCCTTCTAAAAACCCAAACTGTTCCTTGGAAATGGCCTCCGATAGAAAAGTCTTTAGTCGACGAGCTATGATTTTGGCAATAATTTTGTAGATACAATTACACAAAGACATTGGCCTAAAGTCATCAAAAGTCTGTAGATCATTTACCTTAGGAATGAGGGCGATAAAAGTTTTATTGAAGGGTCCATGGATTCTACCATTGATATGATATTCCTCAATAACTTTTAAAACATCTGTTCCAATCAAATCAAGAAACCCCTAGAAGAATTCTATTGTCCATCCATGTGGACCAGGTATATTGTCCATCTGAAATGTTTGTAGAGTTTCTTTAACCTCCCCTTCTATGACTTTGCCAAATAAATATTGATTCCCCTGTTCATTCACAAAACTTGGGAGACATAAAACCACCTTTATGATTTCTGCGATATTTACAATCCTATCCACTTTGAATAAAGACTGAAAGTGGTTTTTGACCATATTTTCTAGACCTTCAAAGGAAGTAATGGATTTTCTCTCCTGGTCCTATAAACTCCATATGGTGTTTTCAACTTTCCTCCCTTTTGCATAGGCTTGATTTTATTTATTTATTTTCATCTCTATTTTCTAACCATATAGCTCTTCTTTCTAGCCTCCATGTTTCCTCTTGTTCCACCAGCAGTAATCTACGCCTGGCTTCCAGGCTTTTCAAATTGTCGTGAGCCAAATCTGTCATGAACCTTGCCTTTGAATATTCTTGTATAAGCCTCAGTTGATCCTCAATGCTTTGGAGCTCCTATTCCTCTACTTTTTGTTTTTCTCTTTCCCAAGGGATAACGAGTCTTTTTATTCTTTTGAGATTTGTTGCAAATTGGATACCTACCGGAGTGCCTTCTATATCCCTTATGTTAATCCAATTTGACTTGACCAAATGTTAAAAAATTTCGTCTTTCAACCAAGAGGATTTGAATTTAAAAGGGGCTGCTATCTTTTGAGGGCCTCCTTCCATTTCAAGCCAAATCGGTGAATGATATGATTCGCCTCCACTACCAATCCATTGACGAAATTGTAAAGGAAGCATCACTAAAGGTTCAGAGATAAAAAAATGATCCAACCTTTTGCAATACGAGCCTCCCCTACCCTCATATTCCTACAAGTGGGTAACAATTTTAGGGGGGATATATCAATAAGTCCATTAGATGCTAGGAGATGATTGAAGAAACCTGCTTGGTTGTCTGGGTGGGATGAGGGGCCCCAACTTTTATCTTCCCCCAAGGAGAAATTTAGATCTCACCCCATAATTAGTAGGTCATTCTTCAAAAGATATTTACCAAGAAGGTTTACCCAAAAGGTACTCCGGTCTGTATGATACCCGTATACATTAATTATTCTGAGATCCTTTCCAATCCCTTCCACTAGAAAATATTCCCCTAAGGATGAGTCGAATGCCCAAGAGTTTAAAATATTGGTGCTTTGAGCTTTCCATCCAATGAATAAAACCCCCGATCAACCTCTGGCATCCAGACCCATAAAAGACCAGCCTGGGAAGAGGGCGGAAAGAAGCTTGGTAGACATCTCTTCGTCTGCTAGAGTTTCTTGTAAAAGTACAAAGTCCAGTTGGTTTTCCAAAACTAACCTCTTTAGTGCATATTTTTTTGGGGAACTCGCCAAACCTGCACAATTTAAGGTAAGGAGTTTCATGGGGGAACCCCTACCAGGGTTTTTTCTTCTCTAAGTGCCTCAACAATTGAATTTTGTCATTTGGAAGCAATGTCGACCAGTGCTCTGGATTGTGCCTTGAAGATATGGGAGTTTCTACCTCGTCCCTTTTTCGATTTCTGAATATCTTGATTTGGACCCAACCCTCTGTGATCTAAGCTGGGAATAAATACTATTCTATTGTGGATTTTATAGTGAATGATTGAGTCCTTAGACTCTGCAGAGGATGAATCCTCAGGTGGCTGGGAAAATGGGGTCCATCCAGGGAGCCCAAATTATAGATAGTGTTGGGCGGAGACTGGGTAGACAAATTCGGGGGCTTGAGGGAAGGGATTAAGTCCGAAAGGATTGAGGAGGGAAGAATCTAGGGGAACGACCACCGTCCAAACAAGTAAAACTGAAATCTTTAAAAAAACCATTTACTGAGCGGGAAATAGTAAGATGCAAACCCAAAAGGTTGTTGATCTAAAATTGAGGAATGGCCTTCAAACAGGTTTCTGGTGCCAGCACATCTCTCCCAGCTAGGAATAATGCCAAAGAGTCACCTTCTTGTGTAGTCGGTGCCTCCACTTCCATTATCCGCGATGCTGTTGGGTCACTTGGAGTAGTGCCCCATATGGACGACCCCGAAGAGGGAGTGCTGGTGCCCAAAGAGGCCGGAAGCCCTTCATCCACTCTATTCTCTGAAGTAGACTGAGTATTTATGCGCTCCTTCATAGTGTATTTACAATCCTTAACAATGTGTCCATACTCGTGGCACGTCCTGCAACAGAAAGGTACTCCTTCATAATCTAGGATTTGGACTCTTGTCCTTCCCAAATATGTCAAATTAAGAAATTCCTTTAGCCCTTCTCTGATGTTTAATAACACTAGAATCCTTGCTACCAACATCTCCCCAGAAACTATGAAACCCATATCTACAACTATAAATTCCCCCAAATGATTCCCAATAGCTTGAAAGCATTTTTCATTCCAAGGATGAGGTGAAAGTCCCGACATCCGTACCCAGATGGGTATGGAGTCCAATATTTCTCATGCAGTGTCAAAGGTTGGGTTCCAAAGATTCAAAAGGATTGGAGAAGAGTCGATGAACCAACTTTTTTGAAGAACCATCGAAGCCTGAGATTTTTCTGAAAAGACCAACATGAACCACCCTCTGGACAAGCGACTGATTTTGGGAGGAGGGTTGTAAATCACATCCCAATTTTTCCTCACCCAAGATTTTAGCGTCTTCTTGCTAAATTGACGATTGTAGGATTTCTTGAATAGGGTTTTGTCTTCCATTTATGCCTTCCATTTATGCCACCCCTGAGAGGGTTAGATCATCACTGAGAGTAAAATCAAGATTTGTCTTGGAAGATCCGACACACTTATTCTGTTTCCTATGCCTTGACTTGGAAAATCCTGTGTGACCTCGGATTTGAGGTAGCCGTGTGTTGTTCCCATAATCCCCACCAAATACTGTGACCCATTCAATAGAATTTGAAGGCCGTAAATTTGCTGTAATAAACCCCTCCACTAATGCTGCTGGCTGCTCCGAGAAATATGCTTTCTCCTCATAAGGGTAGAAAAGGTTCAATGCCGCACCTTTATTCAGAGAAACCCAATATTCAAGACCTAATGTAGAAGCAATTGATCCATTTCTTGGGCGATTCATCTAGAAAATCCCTTGTTCTCTCGAAATGGAAGGAGAGCACATCAACACTGAAGGGTCCCAGAACAACCAGGAAAGGATTTCCAAAGCTAAAGCGGGAGAAAAATCACACTACATGGGAGAAAAAAAGGCTTCGTATGGTTGTGAATACGAGCCACACCAATCCGTTTAGCTAGGAAGGGATAAAGTGGGACTATTCTATGTCGGGGCTAACCCTGAACCCCCAGCTCCGCTAAGTGATGAAAAAGCTTCTGAATCTTTCCCGTTGTAGAAACCAGAGACCCCTGAGAGTTGAGAAAAGAAATCCCCATGCGGAACTGGTGGTATTTCCCCCTCCAGCGGGACCAATTGGGGATGAATGGGACTGCCAAATGTCGCCATATAGGGCAACAATTCACTAGGCTCGGACAAATAATCCACCATGTCATCATAACTGGCCATAGTGGGGGGTTTGCGCCTCTATAGGAGAAAACACCAGTAGCTTCTCACCTCTTGACCGCGTCGAATACCCTCTACCAAACCCTGTGGTAAAAAATGCACGAGAATCTCTATAGAATGCTACCCTTAGTCTGATATGCTTAGCACTAAGCTGAACATAGGGACCATATGATCACAGGGAAGCTCTTCACCTAGAAGCGAGACGCAGAAAAAATGCGATTCACAAGTCTTCATCCCACCTCCATCGATGCCTATCATTACTTTTTTTTCCAAGTTTCATTGTCTTCCTTAGAAAAGATAAAATCATGATGAAAATAATAATTTTCATGGTGCACCCCATTTAGGAGAGGGTTAAAGTGGTTAAATAAGCTCAACATTTTTCTCCATTAATGAAATAAATCATGTGCCAAGATGCAATTCTGCCTTCCACTTAAGTTGTGATATTAAACATGTGCTCAAATAGAAAGGGGGTGCTCCATGTGTCCAATGGGTCCATTAACCCTCCAATGTGTAATATATGGGTTTAACCCCTTAGAAAATCACTAATTCATAGTTCCAAGTGACAATTCCTAATAAACATGATGATTTAATTTATTTTGACACTTGCCTAAGTTTTACCTAGGGAAACATTGTTAATAGTTTTAAATAAGCCCACTCCTAAGAAAAATCCACATTTCATAAGTTTTTTAGGTGGAGGATAGACAATTAGCAATATTAGCGATGAAAGGGAAAAGGAGAATGTTCATGTGATGATTCTCAAAGTTGTATATATGCATAGTCACTCTTTAATTTTTTTATATCTCCAGCTTTATTTTATCTAGGCATTTTTCATATTAGCCTTCTAGAGGGAGATTTTACTACTTTCGTCTACACACACTTCTACTTTATTTTATTTGAGTTTTTCCTAAGTATTTTTTTTCTTTAGATAGTGTTAACCCCTAGATTTTTACCCTTGAAAATATCGAGGGTTTGTTAAGCCCTAGATTTTCACCCTTGAAAATCATGAGGGTTAAGAGCCAGCATGTACTATTTTGCTGACATTTTAAGATTCTCATAGATTTTAACACTTGTGTTGAGTCAGAGGTTGGTTCCATCAAAGACAAGTACATGATTAGTACACGATTATTTTTTATTCAGAGTTAGAGCTAGCTTGGTTTCCTATGCACTTGAGAGAGATGTTCACATACAACAGGTGTTCTTATGTTTTAGGAGACATGGTTTGAGAGGATTACTTGACAGTTTGGAGTAGTTTTGAGCATAAAGGGTGGGCCCTTGCATGATTGTAGGCCCAATGACACTTTTCCGGGTGACATGCAAGAAATTTATATTTTTAGTAGGTTGAGCTCCAGGCCCAAATTCATATTTTGATCTTGCAGTATGGATCCTTGAGACATTCTAAGTCTTTTGGACCTTTTTTGGGATGATTTGTCACATATTTCTATTTTTAGCAGGTTGAGCACTGGGGCTCACATGTCAATTTTGATTATGGATTTAGAATCCTTGCGGAAAATCGAATCTGATGTATGATATCATTGTCATGAGAGAAGATTCTATTTTTAGCAGTGTTTATTTTTAGACAATTGACATGTGGCGATGTTGTCCTAGTCATCCTGAGCATTTTTGACAACTCCCTAAAATTTAGGAGCCAGACCTTATTTTTATCAGTGTCTATAAATAGACGGAGTGATAGTATCTAGAAGTAACAAGTGGTAGGCTCAGATTTTGACATTTCGCATAATTTCGGTGTGATGTGGCATCTACATGGCATCAAGAAGAGAGGGCGCATAGGATGAGGTGGCACTTCCATGGAGAAAATTTAGCCAATCAAGGATAAAATTTCTCACTAAATTTTCCTCATTTTCCATATTTCCACTTTCCATGCATCGGTTTCTCAAAATTCTCCCTAATTTGCTTTTAAACGCTAATTTTCTAAAAAATAGGGTGATTTTCCTCCTTGGCTAAACTCACTCATCACTTGGCCAAATTTAGGAATTAGACATGCGTTGGATTGTTAATCCTCCATCATTTTCCCTCACTCCTTAAAGCTAAAAGTGCATGATTCCCCTGATTATTCACTCTCTCTTTCCTCAAGTGCGATTTCTATCTCTCCTCTCTCCTTCACACGTGTGGCACATTAAGCCTTGTGAACTCTCTTTTCCTACCTTTCATGTGCCATTTACCTTCTCTAGACTTCGTATCCTAGCATTTATGTTCACTTGTGTGCCTATTCTAAGCCTCCTCTCTCATGTGTGGGGTTTATTTGGCTTCCTCTCATTGGTAAGTGTGCCTCTCCTAAGTTTGAGGGTGTATTTCCCACTCTCATGGGCACTTGTCTTCACTCATACCCACTATCCTATATCTTAGCATTTTTCTAACCTTTATTTCACTCACTCCCTAATCTATATTCCCCTCACACTCTTCTCCTATTATCCTTTCTCTCATGCACATATTCCCTTACCCATGTGCGTCTCCTCCTCTTGCCACATATTCAACTCCTCACACGTTTAGTTATCTCACTCTCTCACTCTAGTTTTCCCCATGTGCATGCTTCCTCACTTTCTCGTCCCTCATGCATATTTCCCTATTCCTTTTCATTTTCCCATCTCTTATGCGCCATAGTTATCTCTCCCTTGGGATATGCACCCCTCACACTATATATTGGATGGCTGACATTGGATATTCGTGGGATTTTTGTAGCGACAACAAACTCTTTCTCTCATTTTCTAGTCTAGTTACTCTATCTTTGAGCAAGGTGATCATTGTAGCGGTTGTGGACTTGTCAATTGTGGTGAAATCAACCCTTTTTCAAGACTAATAATAAGAAGTTTGTGTTTTTTTTCCGAACCTTCATTCTTGTTAGTACTTTGTTAAATTTTGCAATTAGATTAGTGGCTTAATACTATTCATTGTGGTTTTAATCAATATTTTGAGAAGTTTCTCTTCCCTTTTCTTCTATATTTCTTGTGCTAACCCTACATGATCCCTCCAAACAAACAAAAATATATTTTCCCCCATGTCTTGGACAGTTTTAACATGTTTTCCAAGACATACTAGCCATTGTTTTTTTGTCATTTTTGCAGAAAATTAGACCTTAAGACAACAAAAAAAGCACCCGAGAGACTCCCCCCTGAGGCTGGTAAGCACCAACCCAAATAGAGAGGGGTCTATCTCGTGACAATTTGGGGCTTTTCTCCTTTAATTAACCATTATTTCATCGCTATTTTTCTATTATATCAACTCAATTGGAGGGTGAAAAAATGTGCCAACAAATTGGTGTTGTTGTTGGGGAATGCAAGCTTTGGTGAAACAACATTCAGTGAGTTTTACTTCAATTTTTTTTTATTTTTCTCACCCAATGACTCCATAGGACACATGGGTGAATTCATAGGGGATCCTACATAGATCATCCTGATTCAACCTTAGTCAAGCGATCTACCCATTCTTCAGTGAGTCAAAACACTTGTTTAAGAGTAGTTCTTTCATCACTCCCACTGCCAGTCTTTCTCTCACAGTTGGTTCAGTTGTTCTACAATCGGTCTAGGTATATCTTCCATTCACTACTACAACCCTTAGCACTATGGTAAGTATTACCCCCCATGCCTAAGGGTAATTGGAGGAGATCATGTCTCAAGGTCCGCAATAGAGAACATGATCTACACCATGATGATGATGATGATGATGATCAACATGTCCACATATGGTATCCCAATAACCCCCCTCATTTGCCTCCCAACACGGATCAACCAAGGCTCATCACATTCAATCAACCTAGATTATGGGAGATGGTAATATATTGTCACCATGAGGTATGTTAGTCCTTCTTTCATGCAAAGTTTTTTACTTAATTTGTTGGGCATGTGGATGGGGATCTTTGGTTGAAGTTAGATAATGGATCACTGGTTTGGAAAATTGTGTCAGTTTCCTTGTTTCACCTTGGCGTTCAACTTCTGTGCCCTAGTCCCATCTTGTCACTGCCCAGGGAAAAGGGGTACCATTGGGGGGCCCTCCTAAGGGCATCATTTCGCTCTCGACCATACTTAACAATTTCCATCATGGATCCTCTCAATTTGTACTAAACTTCAGCTATGGTCCATTCTCTCATGAGAAGAGGGGATGAAGGCCCAAAGGTTGTTTCAAAACTATTGTAAAAGAATAAAGAAAATGATGCTAGAAAAGAAAGTGAACATAGCAAAGAAGGACCACCAAAAACTGGTCCAACTTGAGCTCTACTCATTCATTGCTCGCCTCAGTCTAAAAAAGTAATGATAAAGCTTGGAAACCTATAAAAGGGGACCCACAAATTTGCAAATTATAAATAAAAACATGGAATAGAAAAAGACAAAAAGGGGTTTGCAAAAAGGTGGCACACAAATATTGGGTAACTCAAGAGCAAGAACACCCTCCACAAACGCCCTCATAGAGATGGATTAACACCATGAGCCATGAAGTAAGCCCTGAACCATATCTCTTTCACACATACTCTTGGTAGGTTTTTACTTTCCCTTTTCACTCTTGAGACCTATCCCTCTACTTGGGTTATTTTATTTCCGGTCTAGGTGGCACATATAATAGGGTTGGATGAAGACCCTCCCATACTTAAACTTGGTAACTCACATGGGGTCTTGGGCTAGTGTGATGCTTGAAGGGTATACTGAGGTGAATTATATTACATGGCTTATGTCTTAATTTGCAACTTACTTTGCATGTTTTAAGGACTGATGTTTCCCATGAACTTTTTCTAACCATGTTTTATACTTTTGCTTGTTTTGGATGCCCCTAACATAGTTATTTAGGGATGTCTTCGGCTTGTACCTAGGACGTTTTTCCTTTATTGCAAGACTTTGGCATGTGTGATGGAGAGAAATGGGTCATCCATTGACTCACCACCCTCAGACAGTGGCTCTCACATTCTCAGGACCTTGGATGATGGATAGATGGTCTTGGTTTGAGTAGTTCTAGTCATTATGCCACACACACTGGATGGAAGCCCCAAAGGCTGGGAATAGTACCCCAAGGCTTCTTGTCAATTTTCACATGCAACTTTGTGTGACTAATTTCAGATCTGACAACCAAAAATTGGTCCAACTTGAGCTCTACTCATTCAGTGCTCGCCCCGGACCAAAAAAGTAATGCTAAAGCTTGGAAACCTATAAAGGGGGACCC
This sequence comes from Picea engelmannii, assembly GCA_009831015.1. Taxonomy (NCBI): domain Eukaryota; kingdom Viridiplantae; phylum Streptophyta; class Pinopsida; order Pinales; family Pinaceae; genus Picea; species Picea engelmannii. The sequence goes on from ML781798.1 coordinate 96,969, forward strand.
ACAAATTTGCAATTATAAATAAAAACATGGACTAGAAAAAGACAAAAAAGGGTTTGGAAAAAGGTGGCACACAAATATTGGGTAACACAAGAGAAAAGAAGGACCACCAAAAGTTGGTCCAACTTGAGCTCTACTCATTCAGTGCTTGCCTTGGTCAAAAAAAGTAATGCTAAAGCTTGGAAACCTATAAAAGGGGACCCACAAATTTTCAAATTATAAATAAAAGCATGGACTAGAAAAAGACAAAAAGGGGTTTGGAACAATGCGGCACACAAATATTGGGTAACTCAAGAGGAAACACACCCTCCACAAAGGCCCTCATAGATATGGATTAATACCATGATATATGAAGTAAGCCTTGAACCATATCACTTTCAAACATACTCTTGGTGGATTTTTACTTTCCCTTGTCACTCTCGGGACCTATCCCTCTACCTGGGTTATTTTATTTCCTGTCTAGGTGGCACACCTAATAGGGTTGGATGAAGACCCTCCCATACTTAAACTTGGTAACTCACATGGGGTCTTGGGATGGTGTGATGCTTGAAGGGGATACTGAGGTGAGTTATATTACATGGCTTATGTCTTAAGTTGCAACTTACTTTGCATGTTTTAAGGACTGATGTTTCCCATGAACTTTGGCTAACCATGTTTTATACTTTGTCTTGTTTTGGATGCCCCTAACATAGTTCTTGAGGGACATCTTGGGATTGTACCTAGGACATTGTTTCTTTATTGTAGGATTTTGGCATGTGTGATGGAGAGCAGTGGGTCATCCAGTGACTTACCACCCCCAAACAATGGCTCTCGCATTATCATGACCTTGAATGATGGACAAATGGGATTGGTTTGAGTAGTTCTAGTCATTATTCCACATACATGGGATGGAATCCCCACAGGATGGACATAGTACCCCATGGCTTCTTGTTAATTTTCACATGCAACTCTATTTGAATAATTTCAGATCTGAAAATTGCTTCCTACTGATCCAACAATAAACCCTAGCTGTTATCACTAAAAACATTTACACTGAAACTATGACAGCATGTTTACAATAGAAGAAACATCAAGATCTGAGTAAATCATTTACACATTCAAGATTTTTTTTTTGTTCTGTAAATGTCAATTTCAGAAATTTTCTGAAGGCAAAACCAACCTTCTTTACAACCAAAAAATCACCAAAACTGAAGAAAAAATATGTCATCATTAGTTTAGAAAAATCAACAACCAAACTCAACAAATTTCCCGAAAAAATATCCAATCAACGATCTGTTATAGGTCACCTATACGACCTACTGACGTCATCATGTACGGACCTGTTTTCCTGCTCATAAATTCACATGTGTGGCTGATCTAGTGCCCTCATACATGTGGCCTGTTGTACGAATTTGTAGAGCATGTTGTACAGACCTGTATGGTCTGCACGTGTGGTTCGTACCACACGTGCAGCTTGTTTTTCCTCAGTTGCCTCTTCCACACGTGTCCTTTCTTGTCTTTAGCTGCAACCTCTCCTCCACATGTGCAAATTCTCTCCCTACCAAAAAAAAGATAGAAAGACCAGAAAACCCTAGGCTAGATTGCCTAGTTGCAGAAATTCCCTTGTTGAAATCTCCATCCTCCTAGCACAAGTGATTACTCACTTATGCTAATTCCATGATGTCAGAATGAAATGTCACAATATCCTCCTCTCCTTTAATAAGATTCCAATGAGTGAGTTTATGAGCTTTTCCTAAAATCAATAATTAATTAGAAATGTTGGAATATATTATATTCCTTGGAAGGTAATAATGTCTTTGTATTATGTCAAAATTTGTCCACAATCTTATGTAAAAGAGTATAAAACAAATATCCCATATTTATTATGGAATAATTTACTTTTGGTAGGAATATTATATAAAGAGATGATAAAAAAATAATTATATTATCCCACATGTAATATGTGAGAGTAATTCCTCCATATCTCTTGGTATATAATAATGCCAAAAGTGCCTCTTAAGGCATAACATGTGATCACGATTTTGTGCTCTCAAACATTCTTCTATATTTGTATGGGGTAATTGTGGAGTTTCTCTTTTGTAAGATTGAAGGATATTTTTGGAGATAATAGAAGACAACCTTCCTGTGGACGTAGCACAATTGAGTGAACCACGCATATCTGGTGTATTCTTTTTCCTTTTCTCTTTCTGTTCTCAATATATTTGATATGTTGTTAGATTCATAGATAGGAGGTTAGTTTAGTTATCTTTCTATATCTATGATTTCTCACATGATATCACAGCTTGGTGGCTATGATCTACCACCTTCTATAGTTTTATCCAACACGATTATCTTCATATTTTATTTTGGGCACTGTTATTTTTTGTAGATTTTCCATCAAATCTAGTAGCCATTAGGCTTCTCTTCAGATCCGTGCATGATTCTATATGTTTGAGTTTTTTTTTTTTAAGCCCTAACCCTTATTTTGTAGATTTTTTGCAGGTTTCTTGATTATTTTTTTGTATATCTATATGAAAATTTGATTCTCCTCAAGGATATATATCTACTGGTTATTCAGATCTTTTTTTTTTTTTTGCAGAAAAAATTGAGGTCGCAACTTTGAGATCTAGTTATGAAATTTTGGTGAAAAATATTAAGAAATAAGTTACATATCTGAGTTCCTCGTGAAAAAATACACGGTTTGAAAAGAACAATCCTCTGATTTCATGTCCGGAAAGCGGAGATATCACTGATTTAAAATCAACTATTTTTTTGAAATTTCCTATACGGACGGAAATATTGCAGAGTTGATATATTTTGAAAGAATATCTAGATTTCTATTCAGCCTGCAATTATGGATGCAAAATAACCATGCCATTTCCATAAATAGGTTATAATATCAATTATAATCCATATTGATTGCGTTGTGATCATTTCAAATGTTCGGTTCAAAACCCTTGATCTACTTTAAATAAAAAAACAAATTAGTAAGATCTTTTTAGTTTACTCTTTTTTTTTCCTAGCTTATCTATTATTTGCATCATGGTTTATCTCTTGTTAAGCTTTTCATCATAATGACTTCAGAAGTAGTTTCTATTCTTGAACTTGCTAGTTCTAACTATCTTGCATTGAAGAGAAAAATGATTGATGTTCACAAGAGCAAGAATCTCTCGAGGTTGGTTAATGGTGAACACAATAAATTCACCGATGCTGAAGATATGGTTATTTTGGAATAAAGATGTGATCAAGAAAGAGGGATCATTGAACTAATGATATCGGATAGTTTTTAGGTAAGTATTGAGGCAGAAGACAACCCGGTTGAAGAATGAAAAATTCTTGCTTCTCTATTTGATAAATTTGATGATGTATCTGCTTATTACCTAGAAAAGAAAATCTATGAGCTAGATTTTGATAATTTTGATAGGATAAAACTCTATATTGTTGAATTGAAAACCTTAAATGAAAAATTAAACAATTGTGGTAAATATTATAAGAAGACTGATACTGCATTAATCATTCTTGTAGAACATGAATTGCCATCTTGTTTTGACATGTTCATCCAAACTATGAATAGATCTATTTAAATGTCTAAAGGTACCACAAAACCTACTTTTGATGAATTTTGTAAATGGTTGATAAATGAACAAGAAAGGTTGATTGCTTCAGGTCAATTAACTTCTCATAAAGCTCTAATGACACATAATAATAAGAATCATCAGAAAAGTTTTCTGCCTAATACTAAAGGTTCTTGTTCACACTCTTCAACTAATAATTCTGGTATTGTTTCTAATGTTACTCATGAAGTTAGTAATAATAATAAAGTATATGATCCTTGTAAGTATGTGGTAAAACTAATCATCTTGAAAAGAGTTTCTATAAAGGAAAACACTTAAATGCCAAGGATAAAAAACAAGCTTCTAATGAACACCAAGTAGCTTTATGTGCATCTTTTGTTCAATCTAGTAATTCTTCTAATGTGGAATGGATAATGGATTCTAGTGCATCTAAACATATGACATGCAATGCTTCTTTGTTTACATCTTATGACAATAATAAGAACTCGTCTCATAAAGTGTCTATTGGTGATGGTAAACAACTTGATGTAATTGGTTTTGGTAATGTTCAAGTTACTAATGGTCAATTAGAAGATGTTTGTCATGTTCAAAATATGCCCATTAACTTGCTTTCTATTTATCGTGCATGTTGAAAATGATATAAATTTGAAGCTTGATCGAATAAATATGTTCTTAAAGATATCAACTAAAATTTCAAAGTAGTTTCTTTAGGTCCTGTTGATCATGACACTAGTTTATATAAGTTTTCTGGTTTTAATTCAACTAAAAGACAATACCATTTTATTCCTATGTTGCTCACTCTGATGAATTAAGTCAATTATGGCATGCAAGATTAAGTCACTTGAATTATGGTAAAATGAAATTGTTATGTAAAATGATACATGACTTGCCTATTATTTCGTCTACTAAAGGTGTTTGTGAAGACTGTGTGCTTGGTAAACATCATAGAGAAATGTTTGAAAAAGGTAAATCTTGGCGTGCTAAAGAACCATTGCAATTAATTCATAGTGATATTTGTGGTCCTCTTGAAACTCCTTTTCTATCTCATGAAATTTATTTTATTACTTTTATTGATGACTTTAACATAAAATTATGGGTTTATTTTCTTAAACATAAAAGTGAAACCTTTGCTAAATTTCAATAATTTAAACCCTTTGCTGAAAAAGAATCTGGTAAAAGTACTAAAACCTTGAGATCAGATAATGGGGGGGGGGGGATTTTATAAGAAATAATTTGAAGCATATTTGTCTAAACATGAAATTCAACATCAAAATACTGTTCCTTATACGCCTCAACAAAATGGGGTTGTTGAAAGAAAAAATTGGACTTTGGTTGAAATGGCTACATGTATGCTATATTCTAAAGGATTACATAATTTTTTTTGGGATGAAGCCATTTGTTGTGCTAACTTTATTTTAAATAGAGTTCCTACAAAAGAAATGATGCATCTTACCCCTAACGAAAAATGTAATGGAATAAAACCCAATATAAGTAACTTTAAGATATTTGACTATGGATGTTGGGCTCATATTCCTGACGAAAAATGAAAAAAGTTAGATCCCAAGTCTCATATATGTATTTTCATTGGTTATACTGAGGGTTCCAAAGCTTACAGGTTGTTTTACCCTTCTACCCAAAGTGTCATTATCTGGAACGATGTTCACTTCAATGAAGTCTCTCCACCACCTAAGTCTGTTGAACCTCATGTTACCTTGAATGTGCCATTGTCTCTTGTTACACCTATATCTGTCATCTCTTCTTCCAGATCTGTACCTACTGTTACTCTGAGTTAACCCTCTTCTTCAAGTATTCCACCTGAATATCTCGAAGTACCTGAAGTAACTTCTATTTCTTCTCATATTCCTATTTGGGCTCGAAAAACTCTTGAATCTATAGGTAGTGAGATCGGTAATCCTTCCGATACTCATAGAACTAGATATAACTTTTCTATTATCACCAAAGAATTATCCACATATGATCCTACTACTTATGCTCAAGCTAAGGGTTACCCTCATTAGGAACAAGCTATGACTGTTGAGTATGCATCTCTAATAAATAACAAGACATGGACTCTTGTTCCCTTTCCCCTGGGAAATAACTTAATTGGTTGTAAATGGGTATATAAAACAAAGTTTACTACAGAAGGTCAGATTGGAAAATATAAAGCAAGGTTAGTTGCAAAAGGTTTTGATCAACAATAAGGTATTGATTATAATGAAAAATTTTCTCCTCTTGCTAAAATGAATACAATAAGAATCATTTTATCTCTTGCTGCATCTTATAAATGAGAAATACACCAAATGGATGTTAAAAATCCTTTTTTGAATGGTGATATTAATGAAGACATTTATATACAATGACCCCCTAGCTTTGTTACAACTAAAATTATAACTTAGTATGCAAATTACACAAGTCTTTGTATGGTCTTAAGCAGGCACCGAGGGCTGGGTATGACAAAATTGATGCATATTTCTTGAAGAATGGTTTCAAGCGGTGTATATCTGATCCAAATTTGTATGTCAAGGACTTTGGTGATCATGTCCTCATTATTGTACTATATGTGGATGATCTTATTATCATTGACATCCAACTTGTATTATTTCAAAATATGAAAAGTGATCTTCAAAATCAATTTGAGATTGCAGATCTCGACATCTTGCACTATTTCTTGGTTCTTCAGATCTGACATATGGCCTATGGTAGTTTTCTCTATCAGCCGAAGTATGCAACTGATTTATTGACTTGTTTCCATATGAGTGATTGTAAGCTCTCTCCCACAGCATTTCAATCCATTGTTAAGTTAACTGTGGAATGTACTATTCTTGTTGATGCTACACTGTACCGTTAGCTTGTGGGAAGTTTGATATATTTGACACACAAAAGGCTTGATATCTCCTTTTCCGTCGGTCTAGTTTCTAGGTTCATGCACCAAACTCATGAAATTCATTCGTAGGAATCCAAGAGAATTCTGCGATACTTAAAAGGGACAGTGAATTATGGTGTATTTTATTCGAGCAGTGCTACGGTTTCACTTCTTGGTTATACAGATTCTGAATGGGTAGGTGACATTTCAAACAGACAGTCTACTGCAGGTTATCTATTTCAACTTGGTCCAGGTCCAATTTCTTGGTCCAATAAGAAGGTGAAGACTCTTGCATTATCTTCTTGTGAAGTAGAGTACAAAGCAATTAAAGAAGCAATATGGTTACACCATCACCTCACCTCCATCAGCTCCGACATATCTCAAAACAAATACAACTATACCCCAAAGGTACCTAAGCACATGTTTTGCTGCTACCCAATGCACCTGCCTAGGCTCAACCATGAATTGACTCAAGGTGTTGACAACAAAACAAATATCTGGCTTGGTATTAACTAGGTACATCAATGACCCAATCAACTTCATGTACATTGTGGGATCCACCAAATCTGAATCTGAAGGCCCCAACGTATTCATAGGTGTGGTTGTGGACTTACATTCCATCAACCCAAATCTCCTCAGTATTTCAACTGCATACTTCCCTTTACCAAGGATGATATTTCCTCATTGGTGACACACCTCATCAATCAAATATCCTTCATCTTGAACTCCGAGGCCAATTCCTTTTTGAACCTGGAAATGAGGTTCTCAACTCCTATGAGAAACAAATCATCGAGATATAACACCAATATGAGAGGATCCTTACCAACATGTAGGAGATATAGGTTGGGTTATGTGTTGTTCTTGGTGTATCCCAAGCTCTCCAAATACCCATCAATCCTCGAGTACCATGCCCTAGTTGCCTAATTGAGTCCATACAATGCCTTCTTCAACCTACACACATGGTATTTATTCCCATGTACCTCAAAGCCTTGAGGTTTCTCTATGTATACTTCTTCCTCAATTACACCATTGAGAAATGTTGTCTTCACATCCATTTGATGAATATTCCACTTCATAACCAAAGTGAGAGAAATAACTGTCTTGATAGAAGTATACCTGGCCACTAGAGAAAAGGTCTCCTCGTAGTCCACTCCCTCTTTCTGGGAGAACTCTCTTGCCACAAATATTTCCTTATACTTCTCAATATTTCCATCTGCAGTATGCTTGATCTTGTAGATCCACTTGGAAGTCACTACGAACTTCCCTTTCAGTCTTAGAACTATATCCCACATGTTATTCTTCATGATGGATTGGTACTCCTCCATCATGGAATCCTTCCAAACCTTTTGTCATGTTGCTTCCTCAAAACCAGAAGGCTCATAATCAATGATGTTTCTCATAAGAGCCACATAGCTATAAAATATATGTGGAGGCCTATTCTCTCTGAATGTGCCTCTGGGAGCTGTGTGTCCCTCTACATCCTTCAAAGTATCTTGAATCCAACTAGGCCTCGTGTCCTCTTCACTCGGAGGATCCCATGGATCCAAAAACTCCTCTGACTCCTCATGATATGAGGGTTTCTACTAAGTAATAGATGGTCCTATACTCGCCTCAATATTTGGAGCCTCTTGCTCCTCACCACCTGTTGTGGTCTCATAGGACCTCTTGAAGGCTAATTCATCCTCAAACTCGACATCTAAACTAACCTCAACATATTTTTGTCCTGGAATGTAGATACAATATGCCTTCGATGTCTCAATGTATCCCACAAACACAACCTTCTTCCCATAAGGCTATAACTTTGTCCTCTTCTCCTCAGGAACATAGATGTAGACTGGAAAACCAAATATCCTCAAGTGTCCTATCTACAGTCTCACTCCTGTGAATTCCTCCTCATGAGTCTTGTCCTCCAAGATCCTACAAGGACTCTTCTGAACATAAACTACAATGTTGCATGCTTATGCCTAGAGCATTATGGGTAGATCTTGGTCATGTAACATTTCCATGTCCTCCTCAATTATTGTGTGGTTCTTCCTCTCTGCAACCTCGTTCTGTTGTGTATTGAAAGGAACTCTCAACTCCCTTTTAATCCCTGCTTCCCTAAAGTTTTTATTGAACTCATTGGAAGTATGCTCACCCTCGTATCTGACCTCAAAACCTTGATCTTCTTCCCTATCTGATTCTCCACTAGAGCTATGAACTCCTTGAATCGACTAAAGACTTCATCCTTTATCTTCATGAAGAAGTTCCATGTCCTCTTGGAATAATCATCAATAAAGGTCATGTAATACTGACAACCACTCATAGATGGAAATGACACCGGTCTACACACATCTGAATGTACCAAGTCTAGGATCTCCTTGGACCTACTGTCAATGCTGGGAAAAATGACCTTAGCATTCTTTCCAAGTGCACAACCTTTGCATACTCTCTGGTGTTCAGTTCCAAACTCTAGAATACATGTAACCATCTTCCTTAATACTCGCAGTGCCTGGTGATGTAAGTGTCCCAATCTCCTATTCCACATCTTGCATAGATTATCACTGTCATGTATCGGGGCTTGTGCTGGCTGACCAATCAGCGTGTAGATACTATGATCACATGTACCAATGACTTCTGTGGATCTACAAATTCCTACCCATCTACCTGCCACTACATAACCTTCCCATCTACGAATTCCACTACATACCCTCTGTTCTCCATGGCAGAGATAGAAAGCAAGTTCTTCTTTAGTTCAGGTACATACATCACTTTACTCATCTTGAGGGGCTTTCCGAACTTCAACGAAAATGAGGCCATGCCAATTCCCTTCACTGCATACTTGGAATTATCACCAATTTCCCCTTGCAATCGAGAGTTTTATTTTGTCAAACTAGTGAATGATTTATGTGATCCTGTCATATGATGAGAAACTCCACTGTCTACCAACCAAGTCTCCATGGTGACTTGCCTAGAACAACGAATATTTTCAAATGTGTCTCAAAGGAGGACTCTCTCTTTTCCTTCAAACCTTTAGTTTTGATCCCATGTCAATTTTCACATGCAACTCTATGCGATTAATTTCAGATCTGAAAATTGCTTCCTAGTAATCCAACAATAAACCTTAGTTTTTATCACTGAACAATTTTACACTGAAATTATGATAGAATTTTTACAATAGTGGAAACATCAAGATCTGAGTCAAATAATTTACACATTTGAGACACAATTTTTTTGTTCTGTAAATGGAAATTTCAAAATTTTTCTGAAAGAAAAACTAACCTTCTTTAGAACCAAAAAAATCACCAAAATAGAGGACAAAATATGTCCTCATCAATTCAAAAAAATTAGCAGCCAAACTCAACAAATTACCTAGAAAAATCTTCAATCAACAATCTGTTACATGCCACATGTACGACCTACTGATGTCAACATATGACTGCTGATGTTAGCCTGTACAAACCTATTTTCCTGCTAAAAAATTCACACATGTGAGATGCTGTACATATTTGTATGCCCTTTTGTACGATCCACATGTGTGGTCTGTACCACACATGCGAAATTCTGTATAGATTTGTACATCCTGCTGTACGATCCACATGTGTGGTCCATACCACATGTGTGACTTGTTTTTCCTCGACTACTGCCTCTTCCACATGTGCGACCTCTCTCCTCTTTAGCTGCAACCTCTCCTCCACACATGTGGCTTCTCTCCCTGCCAACAACAAAGATATAAAGACTAGAAAACCATATGCCATATTTTTTAAGTGCATAAATTCCCTTGCTGAAATCTCCATCCTCCTAACACAAGTGTTTACTCACTTATGCTAACTCCATGATGTCACAATGAAATGTCACAATCTCCTCCTCTTCTTTTATAGGAGTTCAATGAGTGATTTTATGAGCCCTTCCTAAACTCAATAATTAATTAGAATATTTTATTCTTCTTTGTGGGTGTGAAACCCCAACAAAAGCCCACAAATCCCATCAACTTTCCCATAAGGCCCTAGCCTCATCCCAAGAGCGTTTTCACTGAAACAAAAGGATAATATGGAGCAAACTAAGATCATCAAAACTAAAAAATCATCAACACTTCTGTGCATAGAGTATGGAGGATGTTGCAGCAGCAAGTGTCTTAACATCACTTGGAGACATGATGCAGGTGTAATGTTTCCCTAAAATTACCACATTTTTTTTTTACTTAATTACCGCATCCAATCCATGTCAAACATTTCTTGCTACACTATAAGGTGATTAAATACTTCTTTCTTTCCAGTATTTACACTTACCAAATCCTTTATCCATGTTGATTGGAGGACTTTATCTAAAACTTAATCTCAAAGGAAAGGGATATATTCAAGTTCATAAACAAAAGACTATTTGCAAATATATATATTTATATCTATCCTTGCCATAGTCTGTACTTCTGACTTAAACAAAACCATTTGTAATATTTATATACACCACCATAATTCATGCTTCCGATCGCGCAAGTAATGCATACTGTGGGAAGGGTATCAATGTATGAACAATCTTAAATTTTGAAGTGATAAATCATTGCCCTCGGGAGTAGGTGATAGATACTTAAAGGACGAATTAATATCTGTACACGTGATAAAGTTAAGACTTAATGTAGTTGAACCGACGGATGGAAACCTGTTACTCGTTCTTGGTTACTTATCATACTGCCTAGAACTAGCCCTTGATCCAACCCCTAACACGAGGCTGACAGGTCCGAGATGAGGCATTGAACCCTAACTAAACTTAGATCGAAGGAACTAACACACAACTAGAGTATGAAAATGAAATGACGTTACAATTGTCTTGGGTTGAGAGAATATGACTGTCATGGCATCAAAGCCCTGCCAATGAAATTTATGGCATCTGTAACTCACATCCTTGGGGCCAACATTTGCATTAAAGTACCCAATCGAAAGCTTCCCACATTGCCCTGATCACATGGGCAAGTACAACACTGCATTAACCCATTAAGATTACCCTACGAAGAATTTTTTCCAAATCTATTGCTTCACTTGTCTTCTTGCCTTCATGTAGTTTTTCCCCTTTGTTGCAGTGATAACCCTATGTCTCAGTTTCCCACAATAGTATGATTAGTATCTTTCCAGAATTCGGTTCGCTCTGGTAGGAGAGGGCATGACAGAATCACACCCACTGAATACAACCACCAGCTTGGTAAGAATTCTCTGATCATTTAATCAATCCCCGATTTATTTAGGACAAGTCTCATGGTAAATTATACATTCGTGATTTATTTAGGACATCACCAGTTCTATCTTTGAACCCCGAAAGTCCTCCGGTGACTTCGGTCAAGCTTTCTATCGAAAATGAGGGTTTGACTAAAGAAAATGCCCCATGGTTACACGGTTCCCTACCTAGTTGAAAACTGGGTTTCCACTGGTGTGAGAATGGTCTTCGTGCCTCTGAGCATGTATCGATAACTCTGTAATCAACTTAAAGGAGTCTCTGGTCTGTCAATTTTTGTTTTCTCTCTGTTGAGACCTTACCCTCAGAAGTCATAATTATCTTATTGCCTGAGTATGCCGGTAACGTTTGGTCTTTGCTATGCTTTCCATGTCCAAACAAAGGTACCGTAAAAAAATTAAGGGATTCGTGAGACAAAACCTCCATTACATAGTCGGTCCCGCGAATCTTAAATTCCTGGCATGACTAATTGCATTTGTCCCTTCCAGAGTTGTAAAAATATCCCTTAAATTTACCATGTTTGTTTCCTTATTCTATTATGTTGTTGTATTGGTATGAACCCTGTTTATATCTCTCATGCTTTAGTTTTGTTTTTCAACAGGGTCTGATTAAAAACAAGAAAGAACTCGTAAAATTAATCTATGGTCAACTATACATACTTCGTTATACTGTTTGGTTACTGTATGATTGTTTTCTTTCCGACTGTTTACTAAAAGTTTGATTTCCAACACTAATGATGGGCCCATTATACTATGAGGGTACCCATCAGGCGACTCTTGTTCCTTCCACCCTTTCGGGTTCGTGGATGGTGTTCAACAATACATAGAGGAAAGGCAGCCTATACCATAGGCCCAAGTTAAGTACAATCCAAACTTTCCTGCATTAATTTATTTCATTGTTAGTTTTATGTTCCATATAATAATTTCTATTACTCTTCGATACAAATACTAATGGGAAACTTTCTTGATTGCTTTTCAGTGTGGGTGCATCCGAAAGCTTCAGATTCTGGACATCCCCTCATGTAAAAGGTACTTAGGTTCCTTTTGCAGTATTCTCAGGGATATCATTCTAGGTTCTAACAATGAAGACCATGGTTCCAAATTTTGGTTTATCGTTATGGTGTAAATTTCTATCCTGATTTTCTGTAGTGGCTGATTAATAAGTAATTCCAATTTTCATTATGCCCTTTCACTGTTGGAAGGCAAGAACGCAGTACTTGTATAAGGTTGGGTATGCTTTTTCTTTCTGGTCTGATTTGGAATATGTAATAAATTTAAATGTGGGGGTCACATGATTCTTCTCCTGTCTACATTTAATGAAGCCATGTTTATTAATGATTTATTCCAGACTGGTCATTACACTGGTTTTCTCTTATACTTAACTTTTTTATAAGTGAAGAGCATATTTCTACGAAAAGAAAACAGACTCTTGTTATAATTGTGGCGGCATTTGGTTGAACATAATTTCTTTTATATCATCGGAATTTGATTACACATACAGTAGGCTTGTTAGATGGATCTGGGTTACTTATATATATATAGTAGCTTCCTATTTTGTATACTCATTCTATCTTCAGCTTTGTTTGCACAGTTTATTCTGCATGAAGGTTTAGAACATATTGTATATTTTGATTTATAATATCTACACATATATTTTAGAAGACTACAATAGGTACTCAATGCAAGTGTCAAATAGCGTTTGCACAATCTGATTTTTCCCTAGCATGTATAGTCCATGTATTTAATCCATGGAAAAATATATGTATTATAATTCTAAACTTTCACGCTTATTCCCAGGGTTATTCCTACTCAATGAGTCCAATGAAATTGTAAGGTTTATACTATCTATTACTTCTTTCCAATAGAAATTTAATTCGATAGACACATCACCTAAAATTAAGAGCTAATCCACAGGGAGATTCCTGTACGCATAGGTATGTAAAATTTTTAAATCCCATAATTACTTCCAGAATAACATCTGCACAATCCTATATTCAAAAACAAAATAACCAGATATACATATGAGACACTGACTTGGTGGTTCAATGAATAATTCATCATGACATGAAAATAGAGAAGGAGAAAGTAGACATATCTGAAACAGTTCGCGGGAAGACAAAGGGAACAACCACGTTCATCCCAACCATAGAACAGGGCAGCCAAAATCACTTGTCCTGTTCACCCCCTAGCTTGACCATGAATCCATGAGGAATAACTCAGAACTCCTCCTCAACAATGTTGTTCAAATTCAGAAATCTTCCCCTTACCTCGGACTCAACCAGTAGTGTTCATAACAACAAACAATCAATAATACCTTTCCCAACATATTCCTCCTTGCCTCACACTTTATAAAACAATGTTCATAATAGCAAGAGGTAATTCCTTTCCTCACATACTTGGCAGCGTCCTGCCTCCTCACATATGCTATTTAAAACCATATTTGTTTTTGCCTAGGTATTTTTCCCTCAGGATTTTTCACAGCTTTCTAAATCCCTGATTTTCCACTTGTAACAATCATCCCTGAGGTAGTTCCAACATGTTCCCCACTCATGGAGTCATGGTCAACTGATTTTAACATGGCTATTCCATTTGTCATCCTGCAATAAATTATAAAATATTTTGTTTTCATACAAGTGTCATAGTCAAATAGTTAGTTGGGTCAAATCAGATCTCTACCCAACAGTCATAATAATTAATTACAATTTATCACATTCAAAATTCAGAATTGCCAAAAATGGCAAAAATTTCCCAAATTCGAATTTACCAAAAACAAAATAATTTTCCTAACGATTTATCAAATTCAAAAATAATTTATTTTTGGGGATGTCACAGTAGGATTCTTAGCCTTTGATGTGGCCTTTGGAGGCCCTTAATGCCAACTTCTGGCCCTTGACGTCATCTTCTTGGCTAGAGTTTGATGGATGGATGGGTACCAGAGATGATTGGCATGGATTTGGGTGAATAGGCACCTCACTTCACATCGTTTCACCCATAGAGAATGCCACTTGGCCTTTGGAGGCACGATGTCACCTTCTCCTAGCTTGATGTCACCCTTCTAGAGCATGACATCATCCATTTTGGGGTTTTGAGATGTATTTTTGTGTTTTGGCATTATGTTAGAGGAAAATTAAGGGGTCAAACCCACTTATTTTATGTTGTTGACAAATTATGTGGACAAACTGTATTAGGGTGGCCTCATATAAAACTGCTACCCTCACATTTCATTTTAGGAGGATCACTTCTCACCTTTGTGAGACATCACTTATGAATTTTTTTTCCCTATTTGGGCTATTATCTCTTTTCATTTATGAACTATGCTTGGAGGATCATTTGTGGATGTTTTCTTGCTGATTTTGGAGAGGAACTTATGCAGTCAGGGTTTTGTCTCATGATATCTTGGCTAAAGTAAGTGAATTTATGCATTTATCTTTATGCTATTATTTTTTCATGGTAAATGTTGCTATTTTACACTAGACATATTTCTTGGTGAAACCCTAAGAGAGGATCATAAGTGCTTACTCCTCTCACTAGGTTAAGTTTTTCCAAATTTGGTGAAACAATATTGGTAAGGTTAATATCCTAGATCCCTAAAGTGCTAGCACTTTAGGATCTTAATTTTAGACGTTTGATCTTTGACCTGGTTGAAGCATTAAGAAGGGAGAAAAGGTTGCTAGAACCCAAACATGCTTGCACTCTAGCAATCATTCTCTTCAAGGTTTAAACCCTAAGGCCCTAATGTGCTAGCACCTTAGAGTTTAAACTCTACCTCTTAGCTTCCACTAGTTCAAATATTCAAGCATTGTTGCATTTGCTATTATAAATACTCCATAGCCCTAAATCACTGGTTTTAAAGCTCTCTCTATCTCTATCTCTCTTATGGTGAATTGATTAACAAACACTCTCTTTCTACTCTCTTTAGCTATCTACTAACTCTACTAACACTAACATTGGAAAACTTGTTAAATAAAAAGATATTGTTACAAAAATTTGCTACAACAACCTGATAACACTTTAATTTTCTACATAAACTCTTGTAAAGGTGGTCTAACATACCCATAAATTGCATCTAACAATTGGATGATGTTCTAGTGGGTTTATGTTAAATTTTCATGCTCAATTGTTGCATTTTTGAGCCCTAAAATTTGTTGTTGTTATAAATGATTTACTGCTATCATATCATTGCTTACTACTACAAATTTGTACCATCCATTGCAACTTGTATTGTATAGTTCCCTTAAGATATATTTATTACATGTTTGGACTTGGAAATAATCATATATATGCTATAAAGTTTTCTTGTTCCAGGACCGTACTCAAACAATTCCATACCTCTTCTACTACCTTGACCTAGACCAATCTTTAGGTGATCAAGAGAGGGAATGGTAGGCTTGGCCACTATACTTTCTACTTTGATCCCTTGAGGTCACCAGAGAATCCTCTTGTGGTGGACCTCTTCCATCACTAAAACGAGGGAAGTTATTACTAAGGTGATAGTGGTAGGATCTTCCGTTGTTACACAATATTTGGGGACTTCTAGTGGGGATTTGTACAAGTATAAATCCCGCGATAACATTTTGGATATTGTTGGTTAGATATTTCTTTAACTTCTTTTTGGGTTGACCTGGGTTTGAATCTCAACAGGTTTCCAACAAATCCCTCTAAAACTATCGACCCTCCTGGTAAACCAGAATGAAATACTGCGCACAGGGTGCACAACACAGCCTCACCCGAGATAGCTTTATGGTTGACTGCAATGTTGATGATTATAACTACATGACACATCCTCCAAGACACAGACTGAGTGAGTCGGCCTGAGATAAATCCCATGATTTGGGTGTGTGGTTCCTCTCTGAGATAGAGAAGGAATGTTGTGTGCCCCTGTGTGGGGTGAGTACGCCCATGAGTTGGGTGTGTGGTTCCTCTATGAGACAGATATGGAATGTTGTGTGCCCTATGTGGGGTGAGGAATCCCATGAGCTGGGTGTGTGGTTCCTCTATAAGACAAAGATGGAATGTTGTGTGCCCCTGTGTGGGGAAGCCCATGAGTTGGGTGTGCCATTCTCTCTGAGACAGAGATGAAACGATGTACTAGTATCCTCTGTGCAGAGAGTTTAGATGATGTGACACTCCAGATGATTCTCCTATGATATGTAGTGAGAAAGTGATCTGCTGAGTTGGACGTCCCTGTGGCCGAGAACAGGTGAACATGATCCTAGTGGCTGAGCACTAGTGAGTGTGATTCTCCTATGAGACATAGTGAGATAGAGATGTGGACATCCCTGTGGCTGAGCACATATGGATGTGCTCATAGTGGCTGAGCACTAGTGAGTGTGATTCTCCTGTGAGACATAGTGAGATAGAGATGTGGACATCCCTGTGGCTGAGCACAAATGAATGTGACCCTAGTGGTTGAGAAATAGTGGGTGTGTGATATCTCTTGCTATATTTTCCAAGACTCAGACTTACATGTAACCCTATTTGTGATGTAAAGGGTATAGGTCGGCCCCACCATAAAGTAAAATATAATTAATGTAAAAGATAATTAATATGGTAATTATTAATTATATTTTGAGTTATTGAGGTCGACCCTATTGTGCCAATAGACACATCATTTGATGTGATAAGTCTTGTATAAATAAAGGTGAATCTCCATTGAGGAAACATACTTAACATTGTGTCATCTCATGATTTCAGAAATTGTGGTCTGAAATTATGAGAATTACAACACCCTCTTGTGTGCTAGGTTTGGTGATGGTGTGGGAGGTCTTTCTCTTGAAGAATATAGAAAAGGATTGGATGGGTTTTCTTCCCTTGTTGAGAAGGGCTTCCCAGGATACTTCTTATGTTCTTGTGCATGGTTGTTCTTCTTGTGATCTTGGTTTACTGTAGTAGTTATGGTTCAAGTAAAAGTTAAACATAAAATTTAAAGTAAATGCATGAGCCATAGCTCACTAAAAATTCAACATGGTATCAAAGAAGACTTGAAGAAAATCATTGCACATCAATACTGAAGGAAGGATGTAAGTCTCTGCTGTAGGTGTAAAGGGAAGAGGGCCAAAGCTATCTTTAAAAATTATGTGGTAAATGTTGAGGGCAGACCCCTCTTAATTCCATTGTGAAGGTTGAGGCTAGCAGCAGGCCTAGATGATACCTGTTGTAGACCCTATAAGGATACTGAAGCAAGGGAGAGGCCCCTCTAAGGATGCCGTAGAATACCCTAGCAATAGACTCTTAATAAAGAAGGGCCATACCCTTTCTGAGGTGAAATATAATGCTGCCACAACCCAGAACTAAGGTGGTATCCAAACCTTTCTGAGGAGAATTTTTAAGGCTACCACAACCAAAAGAACCCCTATGACAGGGACCCTAAAACAATCGACCTACAGGAGGAGGAGGATCAGGCCGAGGCTGCTAGCAGAGCTAAGTTTGTGGGCAGTAAAGTGAAGGTTGTTAGGACTATTCTTGTTGTAACAAACCACTGACTTGGAGGGCCATTAAATTTGTTTAGTAGCAGACCTAAAATCCATAGACTACAGATCTCAAGGTACATATGTCTCTGTTGTATTTAAGAGAACCTTCATATTGGCAACGCATTGCATCTGTCTTACTGTTACATAAAATGTGTCCAGTAAATATTAGTAGAAGTGACAAGACAAATATTGAATGTGAAAAATTGTTGGGCTGGGAGAACCTTTTGGTATTTCTTGTCACCATGTTTTATTTTTGAATGTTGGTTCCAAACCATCAAGTTCTTCGTGCCATACTCAAATGGAATTACAAAAATTTGAAGCTGGTGAGATTTTAAAATGCTAGGAGATATAATGATTTTCCATTATGGGAATGCATACAATCAACGATCATGAAGTATGATGTAAATCATGTCTCAAGCCTCACTAATGAGCTCAACAACAAACTGATTTTCTTGCTGATATGCTTGGAGTTGCAAGACTTGTAAACTTAAATTCCCCCTATTCAATCAATTGTTGTTAGGTTTTCGTCTCTACAGAACGGTGCATGTAGTCCCCTCATTTGTAGTTTTTGAGAATATTCACGGTAACAATAGATCAATAATCTTTTGATATGATATTAAAGGTGCTACGTGGAAATGGAAATATGCTCCTTCTTGTAGAAACAACAGGTGTGTTCCAAAGTGAGAGGTGAAGTTACGAGGCCAGGTGACAATTTTGGTGAGCTATGAAGACGATGTGATAGATAACACATTTTCAAAATTATCAAACATAAAGTATTGTCCAAATAATGAAATCTTGAAGACAGTTGATGTGAGAGCTATTAATGTGCAAAGAAAGCAACACTAGCCACCCCAAGAGAAGTCAAGGAATATAACTGCTCATCATGACATTGAAAAACAAGAAGAATATCCATTAGTGAACACTCTCACGTATGCACTTGTATATATTATTTGCATCATTGTCGTAAGGGTACTTGCAGGAGGAAGGAACCCTTGGGGCGATCATGGATCATGAGGGATCTCAGTGCATTCAAAATAACAACACACTGGAAGTGAAGACTCCAGGTTTGATTGTTTTTTAATTAACATGCCTCTAACCCACATTTCTAAGGTTGCTACATTACAAGTAGGTATTGTAGCTATGAAAACAATCCTTAGATTGTTTTGATTCTAGAGATGTACTCATGAATCTCCTCTAGGAGAAATTCTTGTCTTGTTTCCTTGTTCCAAGTAGGTTAACAACAAAGAAAGATGGTTATCCTTCAGACTTCAGAGAAAGTAAAAAATATTTGAGAAGAAGGAAAAGACAATAACTTCTCCCCTTCAACAGTTCAGAGGGAGACAATCATTGATCCAGTTTATCTAGTTGATATTCGAAGAAACATTGTAGTAGGCCATGAAGAGCCTGTCTAAGCTCAACAAACTCTACAAGGGGCAGAGGGACATGTAGTTGATGAAAGTGTCGAGAAATATACAATGATATTTTAGCTATAAGATTCCACAAACAGAGGGAGTTGTCTATGATGAGACATTTGATCTAGTAGCCCAATACACTTCCATCCGTACTATCATCCATGAGTTGGAAACTACATCAGATGGATGTAAAGATAACATTTCTCAATGGTGATATTGAGGAAGAATTTTACATCGAGAAACCAGAAGGATTTGTGATATACGATGATAAATATTATGTGTACAGGTTGAAGAACATCTTATATGGACTAAAGTAGACACCTCATGCTTGGTACGAAAATATGGATGGATTCTTGATGAGTTTGGTATTCAACAAGATTGTTTCTGATCCAAACCTATATTATTACATTGTTGGTGACAATAGTCTGATTTTGGTGACTTCTAATTTCAAGATGAAGGATCTAGGTATGATGCACTACTTCTTGGGACAATAAGTATAGTAGAGGATTGATGAGATTTTCCTGAGTCAAGGAAAATATACAGTGGGGATATTAAAGAAGTTCAGTATGACATAATGCAAATCCATGCCTACATCGATGGTGATGGATTTGAAGAAAATGAATGATGATGATTTAGACGAGATTGATCCACAACTGATTGGATCACTAATGCATCTGGTTAACACCAAATACATGTACTTAGTCAATTCATGAGTCAGCCGAAACAGACTCATTGGATAGCAACGGAACATGTATTGATATATCTATGAGGCATAGATGGATAAGGCCTGAGATATGCCTCCAGTGTAGACTTGAGTTTGCAGGGATATGTCGATTTGAAAGGGAGTGTAGTGGAATAGAAGAGAACATCCGGTTGTTGTTTTACCTTGGGGTCTGCCATGGTTTCCTGGTGAAAGTAGGAAACAAAGATCTGTGGCCTTGAGTACCACAAAACAAGAGTATATAGCATTGAGTGTGGAGTCTGCGAAGCAGTGTGGCTTCACAAACTTCTAATCGATTTATTTGATCATAATATGGATCCTATTATTATTCATTGTGATAACCAGAGCTATGTGAAGCTCTCTGAGAACCCTATGTTTCATGATAGATCGAAACACATTGAGATAAAATATCATTATATCAGAGACATGGTACAGAGGAGAGCAGTACATGTGCAATACCTTCCTACAGATGAACATATTGCAGATGTCTTCACCAAACCTCTTTCCAAGATGAAGTTCGAGTACTTTCGTGAGAGACTGACTTGGTGAAGAATACCTTCCTAGATAAGAGGGAGTATTGATGATTATTGCCAAGACGAAGTTTGAATACTTCCATGAGAGACTTGGCCTGGTGGAGAATACCTCCCTAGCTGAGAGGGAGTGTTGATGACTACAACCAAGATGAGGTTTTAGTATTTTCGTCTGAGACTTGGCCTAATGGAGAATGCCTCCCTAACTGAGAGGGAGTGTTGATGATTATAGTTGCATGAGACATGCTCCAGGACACAGAATGAGTGAGTCGGCCTGAGAGAAATCCCATGAGTTGGGTTTGTGGTTCCTCTCTTAGACGGAGAAGGAACGTTGTCTGCCCCTGTGTGGGGTGAGGAAGCCCATGAGTTGGGTGTGTGGTTCCGCTCTGAGACAGAGATGGAACATTGTGTGCCCTGTGTGGGGTGAGGAATCCCATGAGTTGGGTGTGTGGTTCCTCTCTGAGACAAAGATGGAATGTTGTGTGTCCCTGTGTGGGGAAGCCCATGAGTTGGGTGTGTCATTCTCTCTGAGATAGAGATGAAACAATGTACTTGTCTCATCTATGTAGAGAGTTGAGATGACATGATACTCCAGATGATTCTCCTATGAGACGCAGTGAGAAACTAATCTGATGAGTTGGACGTTCCTGTGGCTAAGTACATATGAACATGATCCTTTTGGCTAAGCACTAGTGAGTGTAATGCTCCTATGAGACGCAGTGAGATAGAGATGTGGACATCCCTGTGGATGAGCACAGTGGATGTGCTCCTAGTGGATGAGCACTAGTGAGTGTGATTCTCTTGTGAGACACAATGAGATAGATATGTGAACATCCCTGTGGCTGAGCATAAATGTATTTTCCCCTAGTGGATGGGCACTAGTGGATGTGTGAGATCCCTTGCTATATTGTCCAAGAGTTAGACTTAGCTATAACTCTATTTGTGATGTAAAGGGTATAGGTCGGCCCCACCATAAAGTAAAAGATAATTAATGAAAAAGATAATTAATATGGTAATTATTGTTGATTTTTCAATAAGCTAGGCTTAATCATTAAGTTCATTCCATTTTTATCATTTTACTTAAACCATAGAAATTTTTTTGCAGCAACCAAGATCACAAGAAGAAACACCATGCACAAGTACATAAGAAGTATCCTGGGAAACCCTTATCAACAAGGGAAGAAAACCCAACCAATACTTTGTTATATTCTTCAAGAGAGAGACCTCCACCACCATAAATAACTAACACACAAAAGGGTGCTTCACAAACCTTAGAATACTAGTGTCCAAGAGAGGTGTGCACTTTCCCCAAGAACAAGTGTTTGCTAAAATTTCCAAACTCACTCTTGTGATATGATTCCTCAATTTGGAATTTTACCTTTACTTATATTAGAATGAACCTGTCAACAATAGTGCCTATTGGCACAATAGGTCCAACCTCAATAACTCATAATATAATTAATAATTACCATCTTAATTATCTTTCACTTTATGGTGGGGCTGACATGTACCCTTTACATCACAAATAGGATTACAGGTAAGTCTGACTCTTGAAAAATATAGCAAGGGATCTCATACACCCACTAGTGCTCAGCTAGTAGGGGCACATCCATCTGTTCTTAGCCACAAGGATGTCCACATATCTATCTCACTACATCTCACAGGAGGGCCACACTCACTAGTGCTCAACCACTAGGATCATGTTCACCTGTGCTCAACCATAGACACGTCCAATTCAATAGATCTTCTTTCTCACTGCATTACAAAAGAGAATTATTTGGAGTACATCATATCAACTCTCTTCTTAGAGGAGGATAATACACCATTTCATCTCTGTCTCAGAATGATGCACCCAACTCATGGGATTTTCCACATGTTCAACTATGCTCAGCCACATGCACTTCCAACTCAACAAATCTTCTTTCTCACTGCATTACACAAGAGAATCATCTGGAGTATCATCTCAACTCTCTATGAAGAGGAGGTCAACACAACGTTCCAGTTTTGTCTCAGATAGGAATCACATACCCATCTCATGGGCACACCCAACTCATGGGATCTCTCTCAGGTCGTCTCAATAATTCTGTGTCCTAGAGGTTGTCTCACGCAGTTGTAATCATCAACACTCTCTCTCATCTAGGGCGACATTCTCCATCAAGACAAGTCTCGCACGGGAGCACTCGAACTTCATCTTGGCTGTAGTTTGGTGAAGATGTTTGCAATCTTCTCATGTGTATGAAGGTACTTTACGTGTACTTCTTTCCTTTGCATCGTGTACTCTCTAAAAAATGATATTTTATCTCAACATGTTTTGAGATATCATGAAACACATGGTTCTCAAATAGCTTTATATAACTCTGGTTATAATCATAGAATCCATCTCATGATCAAGTAAATTTTTCAGAATCTTGTGAATCCACACTGGTTATCAAACTCAATGCTATATACTCTGCTTCTGTGGTACTCAAGGCCACAGAGTTTTGTTTCCTACTACACCAGGAAACTCTGGAAAACTTCAAGGTAAAACACCAACCAAATGTGCTCTTTTGGTCCATTGTACTTTCTGTCCATTTTGCATATCCCTGCAAACTCAAGTCTACACTGGAGGCATATCTCATTCCATATACAACTATTCCTCATAGATATCTCAATACATGTTTTGTTGTTGTCCAGTGAGTCTGTCTTGGATGACTCATGAATTGGCTAAGTACATTCACTGCATAGCATATATCGAGTCTGGGGTTAACCAGATACATCAGTGATCCAATCAATCGAGGAAAAATCTCTTCTGAATCATGATCATTCATTTTCTTCAAATCCATCATCATCGATGTAGGCATGCATTTGCATTTATTCATACTGAACTTCTTTAATATCCCCACTGTATATTTTCCTTAACTCAAGAAAAATCTCATTAGTCTTATGTCATACTTATTGTCCCAAGAAGTAGTGCATTATACCCAGATATTTTATCTTGAAATATGAAGTCAAAGCTTGCGTGTATCCAACAACACATCTTCTTGAATAAGTCATCAAAATTAGGCTCTCATCAACAATGTAGTAATATAGGTTTGGATCAACAACACCTTTGCTGAAACCCAAACTCATCAAGAGTCTATCCATGTACTGTAGTTTCCAACTCATTGATGGTAGTACATATGGAAGTGTATTGGGCTCATTGGATCAAGTGTCTCATCATAGAAAACTCCCTCTATTTGTGGGAATCCTTTGGCCACAGATCTCGGTTTGTATTTCTCGACACTTCCATCAATTGCATGCTTGATTTTATAGATCCAATTGGAAGTAACCATAGACTTCCCTTGTGGTCTCAGAACAATGTCTCATACATCATTCTTTAAGATATATTGGTGTTCTTCTGTCATGGCATATTTCTATACCTGTTCACCTTTTGCTTCTCCATGACACGGAGCATCATAATCAATGAGGTGGTTCATGGCTGAAGGGTAGCTTGAAAATCTTTTTTTCTAGGGATTTGTATGTTCCTCTTCCTTCTACAGAGTTTTGTTCCCTATTGCAATATCTCTGGGCATATCAACTGTGTTGGTCAGTTTGCACAAGTTGTTGTATAGGTTTTGTCATTAATGTCAAACTTTTCACTGAGAGTTCCTTCGGAATTCAGGAATTCGAAAATTGCAAGTTGAGAGATTCGAGAATTTAGAGATTACAAGTTGAGAGAATGGAGGCATGCTTCTTGATATACCGAAATGCAAATTCGCGATTCAATCCAGACCGTTGGATCATGAGGGTCAAGGACCGTCGATCCAAATATAAGCAGAAATCGGATATCGGGAAACAAATAAAGGAGAAGCTCCAACCGCTGACATCTCTATATGGGAAATCACGAAACACAAAGTCCCGAAAGGCTGTGAGCCATCAATCGGAGCACAATGTTTTGATGAGATCAAGACCGTCTTGTTGAACAGG
>ML781798.1:131041-144814 GCA_009831015.1 Picea engelmannii
ATGATGAGGAGAAGTACAAACACATAAATTTATTTAAAGAGAAAAACTTTAAGAAGAAAAGTTTGTGTGTAAACAATGATGATGATCCTTCAGATGATGAAGAAAATGACTCCTCTATTGAAGATAAACTAAATGACTTCATAATTATGGCCAAAGAGGGTTATGATAATAAAAGCATAGGGAGTGATGAAGAAGAAGCTGTGGTTGACATGGAAGGAGAACTAATCAGTGCACTGGAAGAGATTGATAGACTAAGAATCAAGAACAGAAAGCAACGCCAATTGTTGATACAGTTCGAGAAAGACAGTAAAGAACCTGATGAAGACCTTGTCCTACTAAAAGTAGAATTGGAAGAGGCAAAGAAAATCGAAGAGATTCTGAAACAACAACTATCAGAAAAGAAGTCAATATGTGAAGCATTAGAACAAGAAGTAGTGAAAATGAGGAAAGAAATGGAGAAGTTTCAAGCCTTGTATAATCAGAATCTGTCAAGTATCAAAGCCTCAGAAGGATTGGCCACCATTCTGAATCAACAAAGGAATCCAAAGCTGAAAACTGGCTTGGGGTATGAAGAGGGATCAAGTAGTGGTAAGCCAGGAAATGAAGAACCCATCAAGTTTGTCAAAAGTACAACCAATGACAATAACAATCCTGTAGAAACAAAGGAAGACAATCAACTGCCTAGGTCGAGTAAGGTAAAAGATGCTGGATCTGAATTTGTAGAACAAATAAGTAATGTGCTCATTTCTGAACGACATCATCAGTTTGGAAGAAATCGATTTCCTCAAAGAAGACAACCATTTTCCAGGTACAAAGAATTCTTCTATGGCTATTGTTTCTACTGTGCTAACTTTGGTCACAAAGCTGTAAATTGTTCCTTAAGACTTAGACATGAACAATTAAGATTTCAAAGGAATAAATACTTGCCACAACAAAGAATGATGCAACCAAGTAACAAACCTTCACTGATTACCAATTGCCAAATTAAGTCTAGGGACATGCAACTAAAGAGGTCAAGAAATAATCAACAGTCAATGAGTAGACAACGCTGCACCAATAAGTTTGACCTATTGAACAATGAGATTGAATGCTACATCTGTCATAACTATGGACATAAATCTATTGAATTCCATTTAAGGGAATATGAACCAGATTCGAAATCTCTTGCTGAAAATGTCAAGTTTTGGAAGAAGAAGGAAAGTGACAAGTGTGGATTAGTGTTGTCCGCTCAAAGAAAAACGAACCCTTGGTATATATACGGTGGATGCTCCAAACACATGATGAGAGACAAAGGCAAGTTTCTATCTCTAAGTGAAAACAAATCAGGAAACGTAACCTTTGGAAATGATGCTCCAGGGAAAATAAATGGCAAAGGGATGGTGAGCTTAAGTAATGGAAAAGGAAAATCCCAAGATGTTCTACTTGTGGATGGGATGAAACATAATCTGTTCAGTGTAAGTCAAATGTGTGACAGAGGATGCAAAGTGTTGTTCACATCCAAAGACTGCAAGATAAAGTCTGTAAACTTAGAACAAGTGGTTGCCAAAGGCATAAGGACAGAAAATAATGTATATGTGCTGAAAGAAAATACAGAAGAATGTCATCTAAGAAAACATGATGAAAGATGGTTTTGGCATAGGAGACTTGGAAATCTAAAATTTGACCACTTAATCAAACTCAAAAACCTCGAGGCAGTAAATGATCTTCCGAGAATATCAAAGCCCCAAGATTCAATGTGTAAACCCTGTCAAGTAGGGAAGCAAAACATGACACAGTTTAAGTCCAAGAGATTTACTTCAACAGAGAAACCACTCCAACTAGTTCATATGGATTTATGTGGACCATCAAGACAGGAAGGCACAGGGAAAGAAAACTACTTCATGCTGATTATCGATGATTACTCCAAACTTGGGTTGCCTTTCTCAAAGAAAAAGCTGAAGCATTTGAGAAGTATAAAATATTTAAGGCTTTAACAGAGACTCAAACAGGCAAGAGGTTAAAGGCAGTAAGATCATATCGGGGAGAAGAGTTTATGTCAATAGACTTCAAGGAATTCTGTGATGAACATGGGATCAAGAGAGAATACACAATCCCAAGAAATCCACAACAAAATGGAGTTGTTGAGAGGCAAAACATAATAGTGCAGGAAATGGCCAGGTCAATGATGAATGAGAAGAACATTGGTCAAACCTACTGGGTAGAAGCAATACACACAATAGTCCATGTGCTCAACAAAGCCCACCTCAGACCACAAAGTGATAAGACACCTTATGAATTATGGTTTGGAAGACCTGCCTCAATCAAACACTTCAGAGTCTTTGGGAGTAAATGCTACATAAAGAATAATGATGAGAACCTCGGCAAATATAATGATAGGGCCGATGAAGGTATCTTCTTAGGGTATGCTACAAACAATAAAGGATATAGATGCTATAATAAGAGGTTGCATAAAATGGTTAACTGTATTGATGTAAAAATTGATAAAGGAATCCCAGCAAGAGAGGTATATAGTAATGAGTCTTATATAGAAGACACAGCTAAAGCTGAAGATGAACAGGTCCAAGAATCAGAAAATGAAGACTCTGAATCAGATGAATACTCAAACACTCAGACAGACTCAAATCGGCAGTCAACTACACATTTCTCCTCCATAATCATTCAAAAGAATCATCCTGCAAGTCAGATAATTGGAGAAAAAGAAAAAGGTGTACAAACCAGGAGAAAGCTAATCAAAACCACCAAACAATCTCACATAGCTCTCATATCCATGTTGGAACCCAAGAATTTCAATGAAGACAACAAAGATGATCACTGGGTTAAAGCAATGAATGATGAACTTGATTAGATTGAGAAAAACAATACGTGGGAGATGGTTCAAAGACCTGAAGGTAAAAACGTCATTAGCTCCAAATGGATCTTTAAGAATAAGTTGAATGAGCAAGGAAAAGTTATCAGGAACAAAGCAAGGTTAGTTTGTAAAGGCTATGCTCAGACAGAAGGACTGGATTTTTGTGAAACATTTGCGCCCATAGCAAGATTAGAAGCTATCAGAATGTTTCTTGCCTATGCTTGTCATAAAAGGTTTAAAGTCTACCAAATGGATGTCAAGTCAGCCTTTCTAAATGGATATTTAAGTGAAGAAGTCTATATGGAACAACCAGAGGGTTTCAAACTCTCTTATAACCATGACTTAGTATGAAACCTGAAGAAAGATTTATATGGCTTAAAAGAGGCCCCTCAAGCTTGGTATCACAGACTGGATATGTATCTCAAAGACAAAGGGTTCAAGAGAGGAACAATTGACAACAATCTGTATATTAAAACAGAGGATAATAGTTTTCTCACCGTACTGGTCTATGTAGATGACATCATCTTTGGATGTAATAAGGATTCATTGGTACAATGGTTTGCTTCTACCACGGAGTCTGAATTTGAAATGTCTATGATAGGAGAATTGTCATTTTTTCTTGGTCTACAAATTACTCAGAGGCTTGAAGGGATGTTCATTTCTCAAGAAAAATATCTAAGAGAAATGCTAAAAAGGTTTCAAATGGAAGATTCTAAACTTGTGGGTACACCTATGGTAACCGGATGTAAATTAAGCAAGCATGATGATTCTCCTGATGTTGATCAAAGCTCATATCGATCAATGATAGGAAGCTTGTTGTACATCACAACATCTCACCCAAACATATTGCATGCTGTAGGAATGGTAGGAAGATATCAGGCTGCACCTAAACAGAGTCATTTGCAAGTTGTCAAAAGGATATTCAGGTATTTGAAAGAAACAATGACTTATGGTCTGTGGTATCCCAGAAATCAAAATCTTCAGCTGACTGCTTATTCAGATGCAGATTGGGAAAACTGTGTCGATGAGAGAAAAAGCACCAGTGGAGGAGCATTCTTCCTGGGTGACTCCTTAGTAGCTTGGATTAGTAAAAAGTAAGGTTCCATTTCTTTATCAACCACAGAGGTAGAGTACATTGTTGCTGCTACCTGTTGCACTCAGGTATTATGGATGATTCAGACACTTGCAGATTTGGAGGTAAAATACACTGCACTGATCCCAATTCATTGTGATAACACTAGTGCCATCAGTGTGTCTAAAAATCTTGTATTCCACTCTAAGACTAGGCATATTCCCATAAAATATCATTTTCTGAGAGAGCAGGTCACCAATCAGATTGTTCAGGTCCATTAGATTCCCACTACAGAACAAATTGTAGACATCTTTACTAAACCCCTAGCCAAGACACCATTTGAATATCTCAGACAGAAGCTGGGTGTCATCCCGTATTACATCTAAGAGAGTCCATCCTATTAGGGGGAGCCATGTATTGGTTGCATATATGATACCTCCTAAAATTAATGCAATAGATCACGGGGAGCGTGTTTTCTTTGACATTGATGTCAAAGGGGGAGAAAAGGAGTTGTCCAGATTGGATGTTACAATTGGAGGTCCAAATAGATTAGTGCATCCATTCAGGGTTGCCATCAATGCCAAAGGGGGAGATTGTTGGAAGGTTTATAGTTGGGAGTAAGCTTGTCATTGATGGCAAGAACAACGATGGAAAAGATCAACGATGGCAAAGAACAATGATGACAAGAACAACGATGGAAAAGATCAACGATGGAAAAGAACACTGATGGCAAGAATAGTGAAATCGCGAAGGTGGACAAAATCATGAAGCAACAAAATCGTGAAGTGGTGAAATCGCGAGAATATCTGGGCCATAGGATATGGGGTATCTACAAAGGCTCAATAGCTATTAGATATGGTGAAGCTGCAAGGCAGATAATTCCAAGAGTCATCCAACTCCCCAAAATTGTGAAGGAATCCTGGCCATCCATCGGGGACAGTTGTGGACCGTTGATCCATAGGACACATGGTGAAAGATCATCATGTCGCTGACTGGAAAGTCAAAGGAATGGGGTTCCCTAACCTCTCGATTTCGCGATATGAGAAATCGCGAAACAATCTCAGCCATTAGATCAAGGTTTGATTTGGACCATTGATCCGACTCCATCTCGGAGTTTCGCCTATCACGACTTGGAGTGATGAGAGCCCCCATCTAAGGAACAACGAGATACAAGATCATGAAAAGATCAGAACCGTCAAATCACCTAGAACGTGGACTGTCGATTTGAGCTCCATCTCGGAGTTTCGCGTACCGCGACTTGGAGTGACGAGAACCTCCATCGCAGGAATCGCGAGATGCAAACTCAGGATAAGATCTGGACCGTTAGATCACCAAGGGTTCTGGACCATTGATCTAAGCTCCATCTCAAAGCTTCGCCTATCACGACTTGGAATGACAAGAACCTCCATCTAAGGAACCGCGAGATGCGAATTCATGATAAGATCTGGACCGTCGGATCAATGGAGATTTCAACCGTCGATTAGAATCGAAGTTTATAAAATCACGAAATATGAAGCGCTTTTTTGGCACAGCCTGTGGTCATCGCTAGTGGTCATGAGAAGGGAAGGAGTCAGTTCAGATAAGCTCCATTTCAGGGTTTCAGGGATCGCGACTTGGAGAGTAGATATGCCTCATCTCCAGATTCATGAAATGCAAAATCGAGAAAGAGCTTTATGCATAAGTGCTTGGTCATAGCCATGGTCATATAAAGGAAGGAGCTAGCGCAGAAAAACTCCATTTCAAAGTTTCGTAACTCATGACATGGAGACTCAAGATGTCTCATCGCAGAATCTCTGAATTGTGAAAGTGAGAAATGGGTAAATAATGCAAGAACTCATCAGAGTTAATCCAACGATGGAGGTGAACATGAGAATGATCGAAGGGCTAATGTTGATACTCATAGTGTAACTACTAGAAACAATTGATGGTTTCTACCAGAGGATGCGAAGAGACTTCGATGTGATTTCCAGAGGAGCTGAAGAGTTACATGGAATCTACCATTGGAATGAAGATGATTCATGGAGGAAATTGACATTTGGATGAGGGTTGGATCTCATAACTGAAACAGAAAGGATGTGCTCTACTGTAATAGAGAAAATGAAGAGTCTCAACTGCGAGAGAGAAAAAGGAATCTCGGCATAACACCTAGTGATGATAGACAGAGGGGTTGAATTGCCAGAGAAGCTGAAGAGTCACGATGATGATCACGCAGAGCACTTGAGATGTGGAGGATATTGGCATGGTATGAGTATGCATAGGAATGGAAAATATTGCATGCACAAGATGCATAGAAGCTATATATACACGGTACAGAGAAGAGATGAGGTTGTTGTTGTTGCTAGAATTGTTGTGGATGTTGTTGTTGAAGGTGATTCATGCATGAAGAAGGATCAGAGTGCAGCAGCTAAAAATAATAGAAGAAGAACTGTGCAGTGAATGGACATGGCGCACAAAGCATAAAAAGCAGAAGAACAGAATGGGCAACGGATGCATGCTGGAAGACAGTGAGGAAGTCTGAGTAGCAAAATCTTGTAGAACAGTGATGAGACTGGTAAGCTATTATTGAACACTATATCACTGTAATAGGTTTCAGTATTTTATATTCATAATCCAGGGTGGTTGGGAGGTGCTAGGGAGGACTGGTGTCCTCAGAGGTTCAAGTGGGGGCTTGAACACAGGGAGTTGGTGCTTCCTTCTAGTTGGTGCTAGAGAAACTAGGGAGTTGGTGCTTCCTTCTGGTTGGAGCTAGAGAAACCAAGGAGTTGGTGCTTCCTTCTAGTGGGTGCTAGAGAAAAACATAGAGTTGGTGCTCTCAGCTAGTTGCAGCTTGCAAAATAGAGGTTGTAGCCTCACAATGAGTTGGTGCTCAAATGTATGATAATGTAAAGAATGTAAATAATACTTATCATATAAAGAAGAAGAGGTTTTTACCTTGTATGGGTTTCCTTGGGAAATTTCTGTCTCTGTGTTTCTCATCTATGTGACTGATGATGAATGTGCCAATGTTCATTTCCCTGCATTATTGTGATCATCATTGAGTGCCTTGTAAATATTTTAAAAGAAGCATAATTGTTTAAGCACGGTGACAACTGATTCCACCCCCTCTCAGTTGTCCAACACTTTCTTTCTTAATGAGACGATTTCAATTTTTAGACCTTCATTTTCCTTATCCTTTTCTGCAAGCATTTTAGTTAGAGATTCTTCAGTCACTCTAGCCTCTTGTATTTTAAGTTTTAAGTCAAGTACCATGATTTCAGTGCTCTCAATCAAACCATTTGATTTCTGTAATTCAAATTCTAGATTCTCAATTTCTCTTTTAAAATGTTTGCATTCCGCCCTCACTTTTCTTAATTTACTTAAAGCACTTACCAGTTCAGCTTCTAGATCAACTTCACCTTCTTCTTCCTCACTAGACTGATCATCCTATTTTTCCATAGCCATAAAAATTTGTACATTTGAACTGTCATCACTCTCACCAGATTTTGAAATATCACTGTCATCTTTTATACACAGGATTTTCTTTTTGTAAGTTTTTCTTTGAAAAAACTTCTTATGTCTATTCTTGAATTCCTTGCTATCACTATCTTCTTCATTATCAGTATGCTTATTGTAAGGACACTTAGATGCAAAATGTCCTATTATACCACAACCAAAGCATTTAAGAGGAGGCTTACCTTTATACTTTCCAGTACCTCTTTTCATATTTTTAACAAAATTTGCTTCTTTCACATCACCTTCTGACTGCTCATGATTGTTGATTTCTGCTTCAACCTTTTTCTTATCTTTATTTGCTACCTTGAAAGTGGCTTCTTTCCTGAAAGAATTCTCACCATAGGTTCTCATCTCGTATGCTGTTAGTATTCCATGTAATTCATCTATTTCTAAAGTATCAAGATCTGTTGTTTCTTCTAATGCAGATATTTTTGAATCAAATCTTGCAGGAAGTGATCTAAGTACTTTTTGCACAATAATATTATTATTACCTGTTTCTCCTAGACCTCTCATGGTATTAACACCTTCATCAATAAGAAGAAAGTAGGTAGCTATATCTTCAGATTCTTCCATTTTTAGGCTTTCAAATTGACTTCTATATAATTGTAGCTTAGCACTCTTTACCTTAGTGTCTCCTTCATATACATTTTTCAATTTATCCCATATTTCTTTTGCTGATGCAAAATGCATAACTTTAACAAATTCTGATCCTGGTAGACCTCCTAGTATTGCATACATAGGTTTGGAATTACTCTCATAGAGTCTCTTACATGTAGCACCTATTGGAATGGTTGCTATGACTTTATATTCATTTAGTACAACCTACCAGATATCTACTCCTTGAGTTTGTAAAAACAACTTCATCCTGATACTCCAAAAAGCATAATTATGACCATCAAATAAAGGCAATCCATGTTTTGTAAATTTTGACTTCTTATCCATTATGAATGATCAAAAACTTCCACTGGTTAAACTGATATCTTGAAGTAATCTACTCTGATACCAATTGTTGAACATAATAAGTCAACTGAGAGGGGGGGCGGTGAATAATTTGTATAAAATTTCTTTCATTTTATAAGAAGATTACTTATTAATCAATAAATCATGCCTTTAACATTTAACTTGCAGTAATACATTTAACCAATAAATATACAATCACTTAAATGAAACAGTGACACAGTGATTTTTCACGAGGAAACCCAAAAGGGAAAAACCTCTTCTTCTTACGAATGAAAGGCAAGCTCCAACTCCTCTTTACGTTCTTATTTTATTTGAGCTACAACCCAGATGAGGCTGCTACATCTATTTCTTCAACACCTATTGAATGGAAGCTACAACTCCCAGATTTACAAGCACCAACTTGTACATGAGACTTTTACAACCTCCCCTTGCTCCTCCCTACCACCCTGGAATCCTTCTCTGTCATTAAGAATCTACAAACCAACTCTTATCTTCTCTGTCAAAGATTAAGAATTAAATTTTTTTCTCAAATTTTACAAAGCCATCTTTCTTCCATAATCCTCTCACCCCATATTTTCTCCTCATAGTCCCTGTATAATTTTATTTCATATTTATTTTCATTTACATAAATGAATTTTACTTTAGAGCTACGACTGTACCATTAATTCCATACACACTCACTCTTAATCTCACCGAATTTCACTTATCTCTACCCAGTACATTCAGAGCGTACACTCAAACCCTTAGGCTTCGAAGATTCAGTTACAATAACTGAATAACTATCTTACAGTGATTATTATTGGCCAAGGCATCTAGAAGAACAAAAACCACACGATCAATTTAAGTATTTAATCCGCACCATTTGATGTAGAAGATGGGTCTCATGCTTACTCCATATGCCCATTGGCTGTGACCATGGGCCTTTACCAAAAGGAACTTTCATGATTCACATATCGACAATACTGAGGTGAAGACATCTTGTCTCTTCATGTTGTGATCTCCGAAAATGATCTTTAACTTGGTGCTAGCTCCTCCTTCTCACATGACCAATGGTGGTGACTACAACCTATACAAAAACGTATTTCAGCATTTCGGCATTTAGGCTTTTAGTGTTTCGGCATTTTGACATTTTCGCATTTCAGCATTTCAACGTTTCTGTGATGAAGTGTTTCGACACTCCAAGTTACGATCCCTGAAATGATCTGACGGCTTCACATTTGATCTGGTAGGCATAGATCAGACAATTCTCATTAACTTCTTGGGGATAGATCAACAGTCATATATGACTCTTATATTACCCCTCCAAAGCTTAATCCGATGGACATGAGTTAAAACTCGAGTTATAACCAAAGGCTCACCTCCTGGGTTCTTTGCAGTTTCGTGTTTTGGTATGTCGAGAAGCATACTGATCTTCAAATTAGGAACCATGGTGCCTGTGAAAACTGATCCACGGTGCCTGTGAAAACTGACCAACAAACTCCCCCTTTGGAATTTTAAAGTTTTACATTAATGACAAAACCAACTCCTATGCAAACTGTGACAAAACCAAGTCCTGTGCAAACTGCCCTGTTGTGCAAACTGCCCTATTGTGCAAACTGCCCTGTGCAAGCAAACTGAAGTCCTATGCAAACTGCCCTGTGCAAGCAAACTGCAAACCCTTCCAACAAACTCCCCCTTTGGCATTGATGGAAAACTTTAAATATCTTCTCCCCTTTTTGACATCTATGGGAAAGGAATCAAACATACTCCCCCCGAGCAAAGAAAATCACTTGCAAAGATGTATCATTTCAGCAGCAAATCCCCCTATCAATAATAGTCAATAAACCTGTGCAGTCTGATTTTATAATGAAGCCCATGCAATCTTTGAGAATGAAATGAAATTACAGAGGGTAAACCCCCAACTGATCCCTGAGACCTTCAAATTGCATTTTAGATAAAGGTTTAGTAAATACATCTGCTATCTGATCCTTTGTGCCAACATGTTCCACTTTAATAACTTTAAGCATAACCTGCTCTCTTAGAAAATGAAATTTAATGGGAATGTGTTTTGTTTTGGAATGCATAACAGGGTTTTTAGAAATACTAATTGCACTGGTATTATCACAAAAGATAGGTATAGGTTCATTATAATGAATATGTATATCTTCCAGCATCTGTTTCATCCATAGAACCTGAGTGCAACAAGTTGCAGCTGCAATGTATTATGCTTCAGTAGTAGACAAAGACACTGCTGATTGTTTTATACTTGACCAACTTACAAGACATCCTCCAAGAAAAAATGCTGCTCCACTAGTACTCTTCCTGTCATCAACGCAACCTTCCCAACCAACATCAGTGAAAGCATATAAATCAAGCTGATTACCTGTAGGATACCATAAACCATACTTTGCTGTCCCCTTAAGATATCTGAAAATTCTTTTGACTGCAAGTAGATGATAAGTTTTTGGTGAAGCCTGAAACCTGCCAACTTGACAAACTACATGCATAATATCAGGTCTTGTATTTGTAGCATAAAGAAGATTACCAATCATAGATCAGTATACTGTCTGGTCAACATCTTTAGTATCATCAAACTTACTTAATTTACAACCAGTAACCATGGGAGTGCCAACTAGTTTAGAATATTCCATCTGAAATTTCTTAAGTATTTCATTGATATACTTGGTTTGAGAAATGGAAATACCTTTATCAGATTGAGTAATTTGCAAGCCTAAGAAAAACTTCATTTCTGCTAGCATGGACATCTCAAACTCTTTCTTCATACTTTGAGAAAATTGTTTACTGAGCCTATTATCATCACTACCAAAAATGATATCATCTACATATATCTCAACAATGACCAAACTATCATTTTCTTCTTTAATATATAGATTACTATCAATGTTACCTTTCCTGAATCCTTGCTGCCTCAAGTAATTGTCAAGTTTGGAATACCAAGCCCTTGGTGCTTGCTTCAGGCCATACAATGCATTTTTCAACCTGTAAACATATTGTTCTGCTTCTTGTACCTGAAAACCATCTGGTTGTTCCATATATACTTCTTCCTCTAAATCACCATTCAAAAATACAAACTTTACATCCATTTGGTAAAATTTAATGTGTTTAGAACTAGCATAAGCTAGAATCAGTCTAATGGATTCCATTCTTGCAATAGGAGCAAAAGTTTCTCCAAAATCTATTCCTTCTACCTATGCATACCCTTTACAAACCAATCTAGCCTTGTTTCTAGTTATTTTACCTGCTTCATCCATCTTATTTCTGAAAACCCATTTAGCCCCTATGACATTCTTATTCAAAGGTCTAGGAACCAATTCCCATGTCTTATTCTTTTCTATTTGACTAAGTTCTTCATTCATTGCTTTCATCCAATACTCATCTTTAATTGCTTCTTCAATATTTTTGGGTTCAATTAGAGAAAGTAAAGATTCATGTTCATGAGTTGAGGTGGATTCTTGCCTTCTACTTCTTGTTCCAACACCTGCATTTATGTCACCAATTATCTGTTCTTCAGGGTGATTTTTCTGTATTCTCTTTCTTGGAGTCTTTGATGGAGTCATGCTTTTGGATGGTGTTGTGCCCTGTGTCAAAGTATGAATTAATTGTTCACTGTCAACAGCCTTAGTTTCTTCTGTTTCACTTACCTCATCATTCATTTTATGCTTGTCATCTATCTCATATATTTGATGATTCTTTTGTTTAGATTTAGACTTCAAAAATGAGGACTCATCAAATTTCACATCTATGGCTTCAACTATTTTGTTCAATCTAAAGTTTTAACATTTATAAGCTTTACTTGAACAGGAATACCCAACAAAAATACCTTCATCTGTTCTAGATTCCAACTTACCCAAATGCTTGTCAACTCTTTTGATATAACATTTATTGCCAAAAATTCTGAAATGTTTAACACTAGCTGGTCTACCTTTCCATAACTGATAGGGTGTCTTAAAATGATTGTTTCTTAGCAAGATTCTATTCAAAATGTGAACAACAGTATGAACAACTTGAGGCCATAGTATACTACTTAGTTTAGATTCATTGAGCATAGTTCTAGGCATCTGCATAACAGTCCTATTTTTTCTTTCAACCACTCCATTTTGTTGAGGTGTTTCAGTGATAGAAAATTTCTTCTTGTCCCATTTTCATCACAGTATCTGTTGAATTCTTTAGACACAAATTCCCCTCCATTATCTGATCTTAAACATTTAATTTTCATGTCACATTCGTTTTCAGTTGACTCCTTGAAGGTTTGAAAACAACTAGAAGTTTTAGATTTATTTTTCAATAAAAACATCCATGTCATTCTAGTAAAGTCATCCACAAATAGTAGAAAATATCTTTATCCTTTTAACCCTGTTGTTCTCATAGGTCCAAGGACATCAACATGTACTATTTCCAATGGTTTAGTTGTTGAATGATCTTTGGTTTTGAATTTAACTCTAGTTTGCTTACCATGTTGACATTGCTTGCAGACAGAACTTGAAATATTCTTTATGACAGATAAATCTCATATTGCTTCCTTTTTATTCAACTGAATCAGATTTTCAAAGTTAATGTGTCCAAGTCTTTTGTGCCACAAGAAACTTTCATCTTCACTCCCAAGATAACATTTTTCTTTTTCTTCATCTAGTATGTAAATGTTGTTTGAAGTTCTTGTGGCTGTTCCAACTAGTTTATTTGATTTTATATCCCTGATTTGACATCCTTTTGAATAAAAAATAATAAAGAGACCTTTATCATAGGTTTGACTTACACTCAATAAGATATGTTCCATTTCCTCAACCAATAAGACATTTTCAACCATGATTTTCTTGTTGTTTAGACATACAGTTCCTCTTCCAATTATCCTAGTTGATTGATCATTTCCAAAGGTGACTGTACCTTCTTTTCCTTCATCTAGTTCAACAAAGAGTTGTTTTCTACTTTTCATATGATTTGAACATCCACTATCCACAACCCATTTTACTTTATGTTCTACTTGTAGAGTTGTAGTGCATTTTTCAGTGTTCAGATTTTCACTTTTCTTTTTCCAATATTTGGTTTTTAGATCTATGTAAGCGGGTTGATTACATTTCTGAAAACTCATAGGACAATTTATTGACACATGCCAAAGTTGTTACACTTGTAACATTCAGTCTCATATCTTAAGGTGTCAAATCTGTTGTAAGAGTAGTTTATATTGTTTTGACTAGTTTTACCATGTCCTCTTCCATATTCAAAATTAGACCTTTGATGACTGTTATGTGCATTTATCTTTATTGAAAAACTATTACAAAATGCAACCTTATGTCCATACTTATAACAAAAGAAACAATGGCCTTCAAACCTATTTTGATGTCTGCCATAACTTCTTCTATGCACTGTTGAACCCTGATTTTCTTCTTGCCTTTCTGATTCCATC
>ML781798.1:144864-158101 GCA_009831015.1 Picea engelmannii
GTCTTATCATATGTTGATCTTTGACTACTAATAATTTGATGTAACACTTGAGAACTATGATTCATGTTATTTTCTTGTACTTTCTTTCTTAATGAGACTACTTCAATTTTTAAACCTTCATTTTCCTTATCCTTTTCTGCAAGCATTTTAGTTAGAGCTTCTTCAGTCACTCTAGCCTCGTCTATTTTAAGTTTTAATTCAACTACCATGATTTCAGTGCTCTTAATCAAACCATTTGATTTCTGTAATTCAAATTCTAGATTCTCAATTTCTCTTTTAAAATGTTTGCATTCCCCCCTCACTTTTCCTAATTTACTTAAAGCACTTACCAGTTTAGCTTCTAGATAAACTTCAACTTCTTCTTCTTCACCAGATTGATCATCCTGTTTTTCCATAGCCATAAAAAGTTGTACATCTGAACTGTCATCACTCTCACCAGATTCTGAAATATCACTGTCACCTTTTATACACATGATTTTCCTTTTGTAAGTTTTTCTATGAAAAATCTTCCTACGTCTATTTTTGAATTCCTTAGGTTTTCTATCACTATCTTCTTCATTATCAGTATGCTTATTGT
This sequence comes from Picea engelmannii, assembly GCA_009831015.1. Classification (NCBI taxonomy): domain Eukaryota; kingdom Viridiplantae; phylum Streptophyta; class Pinopsida; order Pinales; family Pinaceae; genus Picea; species Picea engelmannii. Next base: position 145,442 of record ML781798.1, read on the forward strand.
GAGGACACTTAGATGCAAAATGTACTATTCTACTACAACCAAAACATTTAAGAGGAAGCTTACCTTTATACTTTCCAGTACCTCTTTTTAGATTTTTAACAAAATTTTCTTCTTCCACATCACCTTTTGACTCCTCATGACTGTTGATTTCTACTTCAACCTTTTTCTTATCTTTATTTGCTACCTTGAAAGCGGCTTCTTTCCTGAAATAATTCTCACCAGAGGTTCTCATCTCATATGATGTTAGTATTCCATGAAATTCATTCATTTCTAAAGTATCAAGATCTGTTCTTTCTTCTAATGCATATATTTTTGAATCAAATCTTGCAGGAAGTGATCTAAGTACCTTTTGCACAATAATATTATTATTAATTGTTTCTCCTAGACCTCTCATGGTATTAACAACTTCATCAATACGAAGAAAGTAGGTAGCTATATCTTCAGATTCTTCCATTTTCAGTCTTTCAAATTGACTTCTATATAATTGTAGCTTAGCACTCTTTACCTTAGTGTCTCCTTCATATACATTTTTCAATTTATCCCATATTTCTTTTGCTGATGCACAATGCATAACTTTAACAAATTCTGACTTTGCTAGACCTCCTAGTATTGCATACATAGGTTTGGAATTACTCTCATAGAGTCTCTTACCTGTAGCATCTATTGGAATGGTTGTTGGAACTTTATATTCATTTAGTACAACCTGCCAGATATCTACTCCTTGAGTTTGTAAAAACAACTTCATCCTGATACTCAAAAAAGCATAATTATGACCATCAAATAAAGACAATCCATGTTTCGTAAATTCTGACTTCTTATCCATTATGAATGATCAAAAACTTCCAGTGGTTAAACTAATATCTTGAAGTAACCTACTCTGATACCAATTGTTGAATATGATAAGTCAACTGAGAGGGGGGGGGGTGAATCAGTTGTATAAAATTTCTTTCATTTTATAAGAAGATTACTTATTAATCAATAAATCATGCCTTTAACATTTAACTTGCAGTAATACATTTAACCAATAAATAGACAATCACATAAATGAAACAGTGACATAGTGATTTTTCATGAGGAAACCCAAAAGGGAAAAACCTCTTCTTCTTATGAATGAAAGACAAGCTCCAACTCCTCTTTACGTTCTTATTTTATCTGAGCTACAACCCAGATGAGGCTGCTACCTCTATTTCTTCAGCACCTACTGAATGGAAGCTACAACTCCCAGATGTAAAAGCACCAACTTGTACATGAGACTTTTACAATCTCCCCTTGCTCCTCCCTACCACCTTGGAATCCTTCTCTGTCACTAAGAATCTATAAACCAACTCTTATCTTCTCTGTCAAAGATTAAGAATTAAATTTTCTCCTCAAATTTTACAGAGCCATCTTTTTTCCACAATCCTCTTGCCCCATCATTTCTCCTCACAGTCCTTGTATAATTTTATTTCAGATTTATCTTCATTTATAGAAATGAATTTTACTTTAGAGCTACGACTGTACCATTAATTCCATACACACTCACTCTTCATCTCACCGAATTTCACTTGTTTCTACTTAGTACATTCAAAGTGTACACTCAAACCCTCAGGCTTCGAAGATTCAGTTACAATAACTGAATAACTATCTTATAGTGATTATTATTGGCCAAGGCATCTAGAAGAACAACAACCACACGATAAGTATTTAATACGCACCGTTCGATGTAGAAGATGGGTCTCGTGCTTACTCCATATGCCCATTGGCTGTGACCATGGGCCTTTACCAAAAGGCACTTTCGTGATTCTCATATCGACAATCCTGAGGTGAAGACATGACGCAGCACACGCCACCCGCGCGTCCCGCTTCCACCAGGACCTTCTTTCACTCAGGCCTGAAGAGTTAAAGAACTCTTCCAACTCCTTACGGGAGTTCTCAATACCCACAAAAATCTCCTCTCGGCAATCTCCCCTTTGTCTTTGTCGGGAAATCGGGTTTCACATTATCGCGAAACTTGTGGGCACATTCCTCGTGCTATCCAAAAACCCGAAACCCGATGGGGTTGAATGTTAATGCTCTCCGTTACTATCGGGGATTTCCCTATCGGGAAATCGACATACGTGATGCCGAGATTCACTTGCACCACAAATCCCCGAACCTCGAACTCCGATACGCACGTGCACTCTCTCCTGCCACGTCACCTTCTTGCTCCGTCCTATCGGGAATTGTGGGATCGCGATTTCACCGGTCGCAATTCCCTTGCATCGGAAAATCCCGAATGCCGAACCCCGATTCCTCTGGATTTCAGACACGTTGTCTAGCTCGGGATCCATGGTCCAAACCTCTTCGGGAAATCACAAATCGCGATTTCGACAGGCAACAACTCTGGCCTCCACAAACTCTAATGAACCAAATCTTGATGATTCTTGACTCTTCCTTTGTGAGCTTATGTTTAACCAGCGTGCATCTCCTCCAAGATCTAACGGTAGGCGAGACTTCGCAATTCTTCCCTGCGAACCCTGACCGTCGATTCCTCCTCGAGGAATTTTTCTGCTCCAAAGCTCCTTCCTGTTCGAACCTTCCCCTGGGTCCGTCTCCATAGTATCACGAAGGAACTATCCCTCCTGAGCTTGCCAATTCTGACTCCCTCAGAGACTCTGCACACACTTCTCGTGCTCGACCTTCAACAACTTTCAAGTGTTGAGTCTTTCAGACTCTGTGCACTCCTGGCAACAGCAGTCTCTGCCTCCTTCTACTCAGATTTACCACTGAGACTTCAAGTTCAGCCTACACTTCTCCTGCACGACTTTACCAACTTACACCAACTTCTAGTGAATGAGAATAAGGGTTTAACTGTCGAGCCTCATCAATGCACTCTATGTGGATGAATTCAACTGCACTCTATGCAAGAATCTCCTGGCTCAGACAGAGAAACAATTGAAACTCATTCTCTTCTCTCTCAAACTTTTGTTAAAAACTCTGAAAACACATGCACAGCATATTCAAAGCAATTGCATGACCAGAAAGCCAACATTCATGGGCACATAAACATCATACATAGAGAAACAACACTAGACATGAAATTGAATCAAAGACTCTATTCTATTAATTCAAATCTGTACATGGGTGTTCTTCACAGGTTCTCTGTTTGCTCTGCTCTTCTGAATGCTCTCTATCTCTGAATTATGTTACAATGTACAAAGGAGGGTGTCTATATCTGTTTTCCCTCTCGAATCTCTAAACTGTCTATTCTGGAATTAAAATCCTATCTACCTACATTAACTAAAGTAAATGCCTCCTATCTACTTCAGGCAAGAGCGTAAGGCTCGAGGTATGATATAATACAACAGACGCTCCTTCATAAATGTTTCATCGAAGGATATAGCGCTTCATATTTAATGCAAATTCAAAAAGTTATCAAGCTTATATGTCATGTGTTTAAAAACACATGCGCTAGCTCCACACTTAATTTGAGAGTCGCGATGCTCCTGCATCATATACTCCCTGGCTTGAAAGATTTCATGGGCTCCTGTCCATGAGCTCCTGCACGGTCTGTCCATGCTTCTGTATCACTGCTTCATTTTCCCAGCTAGCATCTTCTACTGGGTGATTCTTCCACTTGACCAGGTACTCGAAGTATTTCTTTCGCCTAGTCTTCTTTCCCACTCGCTTGTCCAGTATGCACTCCATCTGCGGCTTCTCTGCTACTGGTAATTTCTTCTGCCACCGGATCACCGGTTCCTCAGTCCCAGTCTCTGCTCCTCCAGCCCTGTATGGGTATAAATATGAAACATTAAATATCGGAGATATCCCGATGCCATCCGACAACTCAATCTCATATGCATTTTCTCCAATTTTCTTTAGGACTCTGCATGGCCCAATCTTTTTCATCTTCAGTTTGTGGTATGTTCCCCTTGGGAACCTTTCCTTCCTTAAGTGCGCCAGAACCATATCACCAACTTCAAACTGAAGTTGTCTCCGATGCTGATCTGCTCTGCGTTTGTACTCCTGATTTGATTCTATCAGTCGCTGCTTCACCTTACTGTGAAGTTCCTGCATCGCCTCAGCAAACTCTTCTACACTAGCACTGCTAGTCGTAGTCTGTTCTAACTCCCTGAGTTCAGAAACTCCTCTCGGGTGTGTCCCATACACAATTTGAAATGGACTTCTGCCTGTACTCCGATTCACTGAATCGTTGTACACAAACTCTGCTTGTGGCAATACATTGTCCCAGCTTCTATGGTGCTCTGTCACCAGGCTTCTCAACAAATCCCCCAGACTCCTGTTCACCACCTCTGTTTGGTCCTTTGTCTGTGGATGGTAAAATGAACTAAAATTCAAATTAGTCCCTAGCTTCTTCCATAGTGTCCTCCAAAAATGACCTATGAACTTGGTATCCCTGTCTGAGACTATGCTTCTCGGCAATCCATGAAGTCTAACAATCTCTTTGAAAACAAGTTTACGATGTGGGTCGCATCGCTGGTCTTCTGACACGGAATAAAATGTGCCATCTTTGAAAACCTGTCCACCACCACAAAGATGGAATCAACCCCTCTCTGCGTCCTTGGTAGTCCTAATACAAAATCCATACTTATTTCCTCCCATGGCCTCTCTGGTATGGGTAATGGCTGATAAAGACCTGCATTATGCTTTCGACCCTTCGAGTGTTGACAAATCCTACATCTGTCAAAAAACCGTTTGACATATGCTCGCATCCTTGGCCAGAAATATGATTCGCTCAACTTTGCGAATGTCTTATCATGGCCAAAGTGTCCTGCCAAGCCTCCGTTGTGCTTCTCTTTCAACAAGTTCTCCCTCATGGAGCAAATTGGAATACACAGTTGATTGCCTCTGAACAACAATCCCTCCTGGATCATGTAGTCTATCCATGGGCTCCGATCCCTGAGAAATGGATTCTCAGCTGCTTCATATGCTTCTCCGAAGTCTGCATCTCCTGCATACATGTCCTTCAGGTTTTCAAAACCCAAGGTTTTGACTTGGAATTCCTACAACAACAAACATTTCCTGCTCAAAGCATCAACCACTTTGTTAGCAGTTCCTGAAATGTGCTTAATCACAAATGTGAAATTCTGCATATACTCTACCCATTTTGCATGTTTCTGATTCAACTTCTCTTGTTGACTCACAAAATGCAATGCATGATTATCACTGTACAATACAAATTCCTTGGGTATCAAGTAATGCCTCCACTTCTTTAATACCTGTATGATAGCATAAAATTCTTTATCATACATGGAGTATTTCAGCTTTGCGTCATCCAACTTCTCGCTGAAATATGCAACTGGTCTGTCCTCCTGACTTAAGACCGCTCCTATAGCATATCCACTTGCATCACACTTCACTTGAAATGTTTTCTAGAAATCCGGCAACACTAACACTGGTTGCTCTGTGATTTTCCCCTTCAACAGGTTGAAGCTTTTCTCAGCCTCTGCTGTCCAATGAAAAGTCTTATGCCACTTCTTGACTATGTCCATCATTGCTGTGCTAATTCCACTAAAATTCCTAATGAATTTTCTATAAAAACTAGCCAAACCATGGAAACTTCTCACCTCGAAAACATTTCTGGGTGATGGCCAATTCTTAATCATGTCCACCTTCTCTGGATCCATCTTCAACTCATTAGCTGAAATAACAAAACCCAAATAAATGAGCTCTGTCTGCATAAATGAAGACTTCTTCATATTGATCAACAACTTCTCCTACTGCAGCTTTCTCATCACAATGGCCAAATGCTTCAAATGTTCAGCCTTTGTCTTACTGAAAATCAATATATCGTCCAGATATACGACTACAAACTTCCCGATGAATTCTTTCAGGACTTCATTCATCAGCCTCATGAATGTGTTCAGCGCATTTGTCAAACCAAACGGCATGACCAACCATTCGTACAAACCTTCATTTGTCTTGAATGCTGTTTTCCATTCATCACCTTCCCTCATGCGAATCTGATGATATCCGCTCTTCAGATCAATTTTTGAAAAGTAATTTGCCCCACTCAGGCAATCCATCAGATCATCCATTCTTGGCAGTGGAAATCTGTACCTGATGGTGATTTTTTTAATCGCTTTGGAGTCAGTGCACATTCTCCAACCTCCATCTTTCTTTGGGCTAAGCACTGTTGGAACAGCACACGGACTAAGGCTTTCCCTAACCAGCCCTTTGTCCAACAAATCCTGGACCTACTTCTTTACCTCCTCGTTCTCTTATGGCGTCAACCTGTACGCAACCTTGTTCGGTAAACTTGCTCCTGGTATGAGATCGATGTGATGAATCACACTCCGCATCGATGGCAACGAACGAGGTAATTCGTCCACGATGATGTCAGCAAACTCTCCCAGCAGTTCCTGTATCTCATCCAGCAAGTCATCCACTCTTGTGCTAGTCAGGACAATTCTCGGTTTCCTGACCACAAAGAATTGTGGATCTTCCTTCTTCTCCATCTCTGTGAGAAGCTCCTTCCCACTCATGAGAAGTATGGTACTGCTTACTTCCGGCTTCACCTCCTCATCCTTTTTCGGAAGAAATCTGTGTGTCCTCCCATCCTTCTCTAAAGTATATGTGTTCATTCTACCATCATGAACCACATTTATGTCATACTGCCATGGTCTACCCAATAATACTTGACAGACATCCATGGGAATGAAATCACATAGGACCTTATCCCTATATTCACCCATTTTGAAATCAACTAAACATTGTTTAGTGACACTCACCTAATGTCCCTTCTACAGCCATGAAACCTTGTATGGACTCGGGTGATCAATTGTTTCCAACTCCAGTTTCTCCACCATCTTGGTTGAAACGAGATTATCAGTGCTTCCACTGTCCACAATGACTTTGCATTTCCAGCCCTTGGTCTTGCACGTGGTCCTGAACAATCTGGTTCTCTGAGCTGTGTCCTCCACCTCTTTCTCGGGTGTCAAAAGAACTTTGTGCACCGTCAGTGACCTCCCACTTCCGGTGTCCTCATTCTCAACATCATGCCTCTGCACCTCAGCGATGTGAGCTTCTCCTCTGTCCGTTTTCCTGTCTGGACAATCAACGGCTTTATGTCCATCCCTCCCACATGTAAAACATGTGATGATTCCTCCTCTGCCTCTTCCCCTACCTCTGGTATGAGGAAAAGTGTTCGCGTCAGCATATCCGCCACCCTACTCTGTATGCTGTCTCCTCGGCTCAGCATAGTGCTATCCTCGCTGTGAGGTTCCACCCCTCTCAATTTTACCCTGAGGTTTCTTCCATTCCTCCTTGGGCTTCTGAGTTCTTTCTTGGGCAACTGCCTTGCCTCTGGGCTGACTTCTGCCTCACCCTCGCTGTCCCTGCTTATGGCTCAGCTTCTCCTCGGCTTTCAGAGCCATCTGATAAGCATCCTCAATTGTCATGATAGTTTCCATGCTTAATTCATCTTGAATGTCATATCTTAGGCCATTCAGGTATCTCACCACCTTCTCATCATCGCTCTCCCGATGACCTGCTCTGATGTTGAGATTGTAAAACTCTTCGGTGTATTCCTTCACCATCATCAACTTCTGTCTCAGGTTCTGCATTCGCCTGAATAGTGTGATCTGATAATCCCTTGGGATGAATTTCGCTTTCATCTTAGCAATCATCTGATCCCAGCTTTTAATCTTTTGTTTTCCTTTGGAACGTCTATCTGCCTGTAGCTCGTCCCACCATAAGGCTGCATGTCCTTTTAACTTGGTAACAACATGTCTTACCTTCTTATCCTCTTCGATATCTTCATAGTCGAAGTAGGTATCAAGAGCTCTGATCCAGTCCAACAACTCTTCTGCATCCAGGCTTCCTTCATACGCTGGAATATCCATTTTGGTCTTTGAGCTCATTCTGGTAATGGCTTTAATCAACCGCTCGGTTGATGCATCCTTTGCTGTGACCTCTTCTTTGTGTCCAGCTTCCTCTTCAACTTAGGAATCACTAAGATCCCCTGCACCAACTCCACGTCTCTGCGCTGTCTCCATATCCTCGAGTCTTGCTCGAAGATCTCTCATTTGCCGCTCCATTTCTGGATTTCCTGCCGGCCTACGTCTTCTTCGCACATCCCTGTCCTCTGGATCAGGCGACTGTCTTTCCATTCTCCGCGGCATAATGTATTCTCCTCTCTGCTACTGAAAGCAAAGACTTCCCGCTCTGATACCACTCTGACGCAGCACACGCCACCCACACATCCTGCTTCCACCAGGACATTCTTTCACTCAGGCCCGAAGAGTTAAAGAACTCTTCCAACTCCTTACGGGAGTTCTCAATACCCACAGAAATCTCCTCTCGATGATCTCCCCTTTGTCTTTGTCGGGAAATCGGGTTTCGCGTTATCGCAAAACTTGTGGGCACGTTCCTCATGCTATCCAAAACCTCGAAACCTGATGGGGTTGAATGTCAATGCTCTCTGTTACTGTCAGGGATTTCCCTATCGGGAAATCGGCATACGTGATGCCGAGATTCACTTGCACCACAAATCACCGAACCCTGAACTCTGATACGCACGTGCACTCTCTCATGCCACGTCACCTTCTCGCTCCGTCCTATCGGGAATCACGGGATCGCGATTTCACCGGTCGCAATTCCCTTGTATCGGAAAATCCTGAATGTCGAACCCTGATTCCTCTGGATTTCAGACACGTGTCCAGCTCGGGATCCACGGTCCAAATCTCTTCGGGAAATCGCAAATCACGATTTCGACAGGCAACAACTCTGGCCTCCACAAACTCCGATGAACCAAATCCCGATGATTCTTGACTCTTCCTTTGCGAGATTATGTTTAACCAGCATGCATCTCCTCTGAGATCTGACGGTAGGTGGGACTTCGCGATTCTTCCCTGCGAACCCTGACCGTCGATTCCTCCTCAAGGAATTTTTCTGCTCGAAATCTCCTTCCTATTCGAACCTTGCCCTGGGTCCATCTCCACAGTATCACGAAGGAACTATCCCTCCTAAGCTTGCCAATTCTGACTCCCTCAGAGACTCTGCACACACTTCTCGTGCTCGACCTTCAACAAATTTCAAGTGTTGAGTCTTTCAGACTCTGTGCACTCCTGGCAACAACAGTCTCTGCCTCCTTCTACTCAGATTTACCACTGAGACTTCAAGTTCAGCCTGCACTTCTCCTGCACGACTTTACCAACTTACACCAACTTCTGGTGAATGAGAATAAGGGTTTAACTGTCGAGCCTCATCAACGCACTCTATGTAAATGAATTCAACTGCACTCTATGCAGGAATCTCCTGGCTTAGACAGAGAAACAATTGAAACTCATTCTCTTCTCTCTCAGACTTCTGTTAAAAACTCTGAAAACACATTCACATCATATTCAAAGTAATTGCATGACCAGAAAGCCAACATTCATGGGCACATAAACATCATACACAGAGAAACAACACCAGACATGAAATTGAATCAAAGACTCTATTCTACTAATTCAAATCTATACACGGGTGTTCTTCACAGGTTATCTGTTTGCTCTACTCTTCTGAATGCTCTCTATCTCTGAATTATGCTACAATGTACAAAGGAGGGTGTCTATATCCGTTTTCCCTCTCGAATATCTAAACTGTCTATTCTGGAATTAAAATCCTATCTACCTGCATTAACTAAAGTAAATGCCTCCTATCTACTTCAGGCAAGAGCGTAAGGCTCGAGGTATGATATAATACAACAGGCGCTCCTTCATAAATGTTTCATCGAAGGATATGGTGCTTCATCTTTAATGCAAATTCAAAAATTTATCAAGCTTATATGTCATGTGTTTAAAAACACATGCGCTGGCTCCACGCTTGCTTTGAGAGTCGCAATGCTCCTGCATCAAGACATCTCGTCTCTTCATGTTGCGATCTCCGAAAAGGATCTTTAACTTGGTGCTAGCTCCTCCTTCTCACATGACCAATGGCGATGACTACAGCCTATACAAAATTCATTTCAGCGTTTCACATTTCGGTGTTTCGGCATTTCGGCTTTTAGCGTTTTGGCATTTCAACGTTTTGGCATTTTTGCATTTCAACGTTTTTGTGATGAAGTGTTTCAACACTCCAAGTCACGATCTCCGAAATGATATGATGACTTCACATTTGATCTGGTGGACATAGATCGAACAATTCTCATGAACTTCTTGGGGACAGATCAAGGGTCATATATGACTCTTATATTACCCCTCCAAAGCTTAATCCGATGGACATGACTTAAACCTTGAGTTATAACCAAAGGCTCACTTCCTGGGTTCTTCGTAGTTTTGCGTTTTGGTATGTCAAGAAACATACTAATCTCCAAATTAGGAACCACCGTGCCTGTGCAAACTGATCCACGGTGCCTGTGCAAAATAACCAAAAAACTCCCCCTTTGGAATTTTAAAGTTTTACATTAATGACAAAACCAAGTCCTGTGAAAACTGTGACAAAACCAAGTCTTGTGCAAATTGTGCAAATTGCCCTGCTGTGCAAACTGCCCTGTGCAAGCAAATTGAAGTCCTGTGCAAACTACCCTACTGTGAAAACTGTGCAAACTTCCCTGTGCAAGAAAACTGAAGTCCTATGCTAACTACCCCATGCATGCAAACTGCAAGCCCCGCCAACTTCTACATAGGTTTATTGACTATTATTGATAGGGGGAGTTGCTGCTGAAATGATACATCTTTGCAAGTGATTTTATTTTCTCAGGGGGAGTATGGTTGATTCCTTTGCCATATATGTCAAAAGGGGGAGAAGAGATTTAAATTTTTCCATCAATGCCAAAGGGGGAGTTTGTTGGAAAGGCTTGCAGTTTTCTTGCACAGGGCAGTTTGCACAGTTTGCACAGTAGGGCAGTTTGCACAGGACTTCATTTGTAGGTAGTATGGATGCCATTAGACAAAAACCCACAGGTGATTGGTAAACTCACCACTGCCATATTTTAGGGATCCACGAGAGGCGATTAGTCCCTTTTCACGATACATCGGGGAGCGTTGACTACTTGCAATTTCGTGCAACAATATCCCCCTCAGCGCCAGCCGAGTGTGTATTGAACTCGTGACCTCTATCTCTAATACCATTTATTGGTAGTACGGCTTCCATTAGACCAAAAGCCACAGGTGATTGGTAAACTCACCACCGCTAGATTTCAAGGATCCACGAGAGGTGATTAGTCCCTTTTCACAATACACCGGGGAGCATTGAATACTTGCAATTTCGTGCAACACATCTGATCACAAAATACTAAAAGGGACACACATCACATGATCTACAATTTTCAGAGTTTTTGTTGGAGGTCACGAAGAACTGATGGCCAAAGTACCGAAACCTCGACAACCATCCATCTCGATGAATGATTAAGTCATGTCCGTTGGATTAATTATTGGAGGGATAATATAAGAGTCGTATATGACCGTTGATCTGTCCCTGAGAAGTTAATTAGAACCTTTCGATCTATATCCACCATATCAATTGTGAAGCTGTCAGCTCATTTTGGGGATCGTGATTTGGAGTGTCGAAACACTGCATCACTGAAATGCCGAAATGTGAAATGATGAAATGCCAAAATGCAGAGTACATGTGGCAAGAGGTCAGTGTTTCACTGACTGGAAAGTCAAGAGAGGAGTGCTCTATCTTCTGAAATCATGATAAGATGAGGACGGTTGGATGCCAAGGACACGTGGATAGCGATTATCATTTTGCTGACTGACAGTCAAAGGAAGAAAATTCCCCAACCTTGTAACTCCCGAAGTGTGAAACGTTAAAACAACTTTTTGGTGTAGGTTGTGGTTACCGACGGTGGTCGTATGAGAGGGAGGAGATAGCATGAAGCTAAGCCCCATTTTTGGGATCGCAACATGAAGAGGCGAGCTGTCTTCACCTCAGGATTGTCGATATGCGAATCGCGAAAGCGCCTTTTTGACTAAGCCTGTGGTCACAGCCAATGGGAATATGGTTTAGCACAAATGTCTTGCCGAAGCGTTTGAGGCTTGTTTCTGTTGAAAATTCAAAACTCAATGTTCATTGAACGACACTAATTAAATGATGAAACAGATTGAATGGTTGTTGTTCTTCTTGATGCCTTAGCCAATAATAATTTCTGTAAGGTAGTTGTTCAGTTATTGTAACTAATTCTTCGAAGCATGAGGATTCTAATGTACACTTTGATTGTAAAATAAATTTGTGAGATATTGTGGGTGATGAGTGGGGAATAATGGTGGAGCCGAAGCTCTGAAACAGTGAGAAGAAATGATGAAAACAGAGCAAAGATTAAGGAGATAATATATATGCGCAGATTGATAAATTTATGAGGTTTGGTCAAGGATGGATTCTGATATGAATATATAAACAGAGAGGACTTAAATGTCTAATATTTGACAGAGAAGATAAAGAGTTGGTTTGCAGGTTCTTAGTGAAAGAGAAGGATTCCAAGGTGGAAAGGAGGAGCAAGGGGAGACTGTAAAAGTCTCCCATACAAGTTGGTGCTTGTACATCTGGGAGTTGTAGCTTCCATTCATTAGGTGCTGAAGAAACAGAGGTAGCAACCTCATCTTGGTTGTAGCTTAGATAAAATAAGAATGTAAAGAGGATTTGGAGCTTGCCTTTCATTCATAAGAAGAAGAGGTTTTTCCCTTTTGGGTTTCCTCATGAAAAATCATTGTGTCACTGTTTTATTTATGTGATTGTCTATTTATTGGTTAAATGTAT
>ML781798.1:168590-187233 GCA_009831015.1 Picea engelmannii
TCTCAGTTGACTTATCCTGATCAACAAACTGAAGCAACTGGATCGACTGGAATAATGTTTGTCTCACTCTGAACTACTGAAGGGGGAGAAGGTATTGTCTCTTCCTTCTTTTCATTTTGTTTGACTCCCTCTTATTCAAGTAACTTTCTCTGAAGTCTGAAGGATGGATGCCTTATTTTACTTGTTTGCTAGATCTTTTATGTCTTCAGGTGTTTTTCTTGACTAGCATAATAATCAATCAATAAGGTTTTGGACTCCCATACCAGGTATAATGGTCCAAGTCATGAGCGCTCCCACACTAGAGATAATACCCTTCTATTATTAAGAATGCAATCAACTATAGTTTTAATGATCAAACAATTTACCTGGATCTGCAATCATGTTCAATTATGTATTTGTTTTAGAGGAAGTACTTCTCATCTCTCTTATATTCATCTTTTTGAGGTGTGTTTAGATCAATGTCAGTGATGGAAGCATATTGTCTTCCTTTATTCCTGGTTGGACAATTTCTTGCATAGTGCCCATATTAGTCACATCTGAAGCACTGAATCTCTGAAACATTTCTTCTATGATTATGACCTGAGGTTGATGGATACTTCTCATCTCTAAATGTTTGTCTGAATTTTATTTTGAATCTTCCTCATTTCTTTGTATGAAGTGCAAGAGCATGGTTATCATCATAGGAGTCTTCCATTCCTCTATTTCTAAGTTTAAGTTCTTCTTGAGTATAGTCTGTCCACAATTGATCAAAAGTTGGTAACTTTTCTCTTCCACTAATGCTTTGAAGTAAAGGTTCCTAGTGTTTTGGAAGATAGTTGAGAGTAGATAATACATGTTCTTTGTCATCCATGATTTCTCCAATGGCACCTAGTTGTTCTTTGATCTCTGATATATTCATAAAGAAGGTAGAAACTGTATCACCTTTTCTCATTTTGGTACTTTGAAGCTGGCCCTTTAAGGTACGGGATCTGAGGGTGTTGTCACTTTCAAACATATCTTTCAGTGCTTCATACATTTCATAAGCTGTCTTCAGGTTGGAAATACGAGGTAAGAGATGATCTCTTGCTGAGTAGATGATTATTTTCCTTACCTTGACATCTTCCTCCCTTGTTATTTCCTTCTCTTCATCGGCAGTATTTTGTATCACACTCAAAATATCATATTCTTCAAGGGTGACCTGAAACCTTGACTTCCAATAGCCGAAGTTCCTTGATCCATCAATCCTATCTTCCACTAAGGTCCCGTTCTTCATATTTTCAGATTTCTTCACAAACTCTTGCCAACTGGTCTTAGAAAACCTAATTGCTAGGCTAGGCTAGCACTTTTAGGTTTTGCTGGGATTATGAATGCCAAAAATAATACTTAATAATTTCATAGGAATACTGGTGAGTTGAAAAGGCTTCTTCAATGAGCTGCAAAAACCTTAAAGCCAAAATTCTGCAGAAAATTACGAAACCCTAGGGTGAAAATTTCAAAATGATTGGAATTTCACTCTGAGAGTCTATGGAGGTGCACTAGAGAAGGAGGTACTCTCCTATTCCAAAATTATCCCCGACATCCAAGTATTAAGGTCTATAACACCTTAGAAAGGAGTGTCGTACAATTTTTCTAGAAACCCTAAGAGGGTCATACGATTCTGCATAATTAAGAGGGTGACTGGTAGATGCTTGTGCAATGGGTTCTTCAAGACCTATGCTCTAAAACCATGTTGATTTTTCAATAATATAGGATTAATCATGAAGTTCATTCTATTTTTATAATTTTACTTAAACCATAGACAATTTGTTGCATCAACCAAGATCACAAGAAGAAACACCATGCATAAGTAAACAAGAAGTATCCTGGGAAACCATTCTCAACAAGGGAAGAAAACTCAGCCAATCCTTTTCTATATTCTTCAAGAAAGAGACCTCCTCCACCATAAATAACTCACACACAAAAGGGTTCTTCACAAACCCTAGAATACTAGCGCCCAAGAGAGGTGCACACTTTTCCCAAGAACAAGTGTTTTCTTAAATTTCCAAACTCACTCTTGTGATATGATTCCTCAATGGGGAATTTTACCTTTACTTATATTAGACTGAACTTGTCAACAATAGTGTCTATTGGCACAATAGTTCCAACCTCAATAACTTATAATATAATTAATAATTACCATATTAATTATCTTTCAATTTATGGTGGGGACGACTTGTACCCTTTACATCACAAATAGGGTTATAGGTAAGTCTGAATCTTGAAAAATATACCAATGGATCTCATACACCCACTATTTCTTAGCCACTAGGGGCACATCCATTTGTGCCCAGCTAAAAGGATTTCCGCATCTCTATATCAATGCATCTCACATGAGAACCACACTCACTAGTGCTCAACCACTAAGATCGCATTTACATGTGCTCAACCATAGACATGTCCAACTCAACATATCGTCTTTCTCACTGTGTTACACAAGAGAATCATATGGAGTACATCATCTCAATTATCTACTCAAAGGAGGCTAATACATCGTTTCATCTCTGTCTCAAAACTATGCACCCAATTCATGGGCTTTTCCACATGCACATCCAACTCAACAAATCTTCTTTCTCACTATGTTACACAGGAGAATCATCTGGAGTATCATCTCAACTCTCTGCACAGAGGAGGTCAACACAATGGTCCAGTTTTGTCTCAGATAGGAACCACATACCCATCTCATGGGAACACCCAACTCATGGGCTCTCTCTCAGGTCGACTCAATCAGTCTGTGTCCTAGAGGATGTCTCACGCAGTTGTAATCATCAACAATTATTAATTATATTTTGAGTTATTGAGGTCGGCCCTATTGTGCCAATAGACACATCATTTGTTGTGATAAGTCTTGTATAAATAAAGGTGAATCCCCATTGAGTAAACACACTTAACATTGTGTCATCTCATGATTTCAGAAGTTGTGGTCTAAAATTATGAGAATTATGGCACCCTTTTGTGTGCTAGGTTTGGTGATGGTGTGGGAGGTCTTTCTCTTGAAGAATATAGCAAAGGATTGGTTAGGTTTTCTTTCCTTGTGGATAAGGGTTTCCCAGGATACTTCTTGTGTTCCCGTGCATGGTTATTCTTCTTGTGATCTTGGTTTGCTGCAGTAGTTATGGTTCAAGTAAAAGTTAAACAAAAAATTTAAAGTAAATGCATGAGCCATAGCTCATTGAAAATTCAACATGAAATACCTAGGTGTTTTTTGTCTAGGAATGAGTGGAGATATGGGCTTGTGTTCTTCCTTCTTCATGCATTAACCTTGTTCTTTATTTAAGTATTTCTAGGATTCATTCATCTTTAGCCTTAGGAATGCATGCTAATACATCTAGTTAATCATTCATTCATCTTTAGCCTTAGGAATGCATGCTAATACATCTAGTTAATCATTCATTCATAAGCTAATAATTAAAAGAAAGTAAATACTCAATAAACATCACACATAACACAAGTTTTACCATGGTTCACCCCCTCCTGGGGATACATCCACAAATATCTAACTTCTCTTCTCTTTTATTTAGTCTGTTGCAAAATCTTGCGCTGCGCGCATTACATATCAGTAATACAATCAATATCAAGGAAATAATTCTTTATGAGGCGGACTAGATCACACCAATCTCCTCAGCCTTTGACCTTAGGACTCACCTATTCGACTCTTCTACAGGACTTATTATACTTGAAAACATAGATCATATTCTACTACAACCAACCAAAAACAACAACATCAACAACAACAACAACGACCCCTCTCTATACCTCCTAGGAATTTATTTATACTATTTTAAAGGCTTATAGCTGTTACAATCCTTAACAAAAACCCTAACCCTATCATGGTTAGGCTTGCCTACCTTCTTTCCAAGTTGATTTTCCTCTTGCATGATGCTTTTCCTTCTTTTTTTGCATGCTTCTTTCTTTCCATTCGTTGCACGTGCTCCAAAACAAGGTCTTCCTTTCCAAAAATATGTCTTTCCTCTAGACATGTCCTCCTCCAAAATTAAGCCCACGCCCATAATATACTTCCTTTCTCAAAATAGGAATGTGCCCAACAAGCCCCCAACAATGAAATGTGGCTCATCCCAAGCCACTCAGGTGGTGCGTGCTTCCTGAACAACATTTGCCAAGTTGTGAAGTTTTCCTTCTAATACTTCCCCTTTTTCTCTAACTCGCACAACTTTCCTTGTAATCTTTTCTACCCTCTGTGCTGTGACATGTTCCTTGAGGGAATCTATGCTCTCGGCATGATCCTAAGCCATTATTGTGTTTTCCTCCTCCAGATTCACAATTATTTGCACTACTTGCTTCTGGAGAGGTTCTAACTGGGCTTGCCTGGCCTGTTTGTTATTTTGCCAGTCTTCAATTTTGTTTGCAGGGTCTTCATCTCCTACATGCCCTTTAGTTGCTTTGTAATTCTCATAGAATTTTTTCGTTGCTTCAACTACTGGATTGCAGTGCTGATTTCCTCCTATTGTTGGTCTAGTTGTTGGACCTTGTCATCTTCCTCCAATGTCGTCCATAGTTGCATGGTCTTGTCAAAAAGTTTCGTGACCTTTTTATCTTATTTCTCCATAATTTCCACTTGCAAAGCTTCTTGCTTCTCCCTTTCATTTGTGACTTCAGGAGGGGTGGTGGGTGTTAAATTTTCTTTGATATCCTCAATATCCTTTCTATAGTCTTCGAGCATTTGCACAATGATTTGAATATGTTCTTCAACACTGCTTGTGGCTTCCTGCGCACTATCTAGAATTATTGTGAATAATTCCTTCAACTTATGCTCTAATTTATGTGCGTACTACTTCTCCTGTTGTGTCTCCAACTTGACCGTCTCTACCACTAGTTATAGGGAATCCTTTCCATTTATGGTTGCTTGCAATTCCATCGCATCTGTTCTAGCTTGTGAATGCACTTCCTGTGTGACACTGACTTGTAGTTTGTATAATGCCTTTGTTGGTATTTTATCCAATACCAACTGTACTTGTGCCAAGTATTTGAGTGACGCATGAGCTATCCCTTGTTGACTTGAAACATATTTGTTGTTAACAAGAAGCTCAGACTTGCTCGCACTACGACCAGTTTTGTTCCCCTTTCTTGCATTTGAGTTTCTTGTATATTTTCCAAGACCTTCTTAATATCGACCAACTCGTTCCTTATCCTTCCTCTTTGGTTCTTGGCCTCTTCAAAATCATTTGTTTTGCGGTCATGTACCCTCTCTGCGACATGATCAACATCATCCTTCATAACTGTGTATTCTGGGATTTGTTTATGGGCCTTGGCCTTCTTGTACGGCCCACCTGTATGTATGATTGGTCGTTTGGGTGGATTTGTCTCTTGCAAAGTAGTTTTTGATGAGGTTTCTTGAGTCATTGTGTCTCTCCTTCCTTGTTCTTCCTGTGCTGGGGCATTGTCCTTCTTTCCTATCTGCACATCCTTCTTTGTCTTGCTTCCCTTCTTCTGTTTCACTATCTTTTGACATATATTCCCTTGCAGTGTTGGTTTCTTGGTCGTGGTGCTGCCCATGCAGATGTATTGGATGAACCTGCTTCCACTTATTTTCCCTTGGGCATGTCTTTGGTGATGACAGGGATCTTCCAGTCATCCTACTAGTCTCTCATTTCCCATTCAACCTCCTCTGCATTCATGCAAAATTGAAGTTGTAGCCATTCTTTATCTGGATCCCTACGCGCTTGGATCCACATGGTTTGCCTCGTAGCCTTAAAGTTCGCTATCCCATGGTACTACGTGAACACTTCCAGAGTTATCCTCCATGTGATGTCTATGTTGTCTTGTATGTCACTAAGATACTGAAAAAAAGTGTTGGCATTGCCACTTCTTTTCTTGGAATCATAAGTGATTCCCATTGACATGTACCGTTCTGTGTGACATTGACCTACTCTATCACAGAAATACGAGTAAGTAGGATCCTTCTATCCAATTAAGGCTATCAAGATCATGAGATAGGAGTAATGAAACTCTGTTCCCAAGTCCTTCGCATCCTTACAGTCGTCTAGGAACAAATTCATAAAATATGGGGCCCAACTGAGCATGGTTCCATTTGTGCACTATGATGCTGCTGTGACAACCCCTGCAGGGACCTCCTCCTTGCGACATTTGTGAAGTAGCTTGCATGCCATTAGCTTCATTTCCATCCAAGTGGATGTGTCACTGATTCTCTTTATAATAATTTCACACGAGGCTCTTTCTGTGCCATAAGACTTCTTCATCTCTTCTGCGAGAGCCTTTTCTTTAGTTTTTTTTATCTAGGTACTATGCGGGATTCTTGCCATTTGATGGAAGGCCTGTGATGAATGCAATTAGCTCCACATCGAGTGATACTGGCTCTTCCAACCACAAAAATCCTCCATGGAGTACCGCCAACAACTGCTTGGCGTAGTTGTTCACATATTTTCCCCGTTCAAAGTGAGGAATCTCCAACAAATTGAGAATCCCTGTGTTTTCCAAGCCTGCCACCCATTTCTTTATCTACAACACTAGATCTCCTAATGGCCCTATGCCTAGGCTCTCCATATACACATGCTGCACAAATTATGAGAATTTTTTGGTGTAACATTGTGGTTTGTGTATCTTAGCCTTTCGACACAACCCAATAGACTTGGTGTGGCCTGCACTCCCTCTGGAATGTGCCGCAAAACGGTTGAGACATCAGGCTACTTGTGCGGGGACCGTAGGATGAATTGTTTCCCTTTTCTTTATGTTGGCATGCTATATGTCCCAGCTTCTAGTTCTACTTCCCAACCCGACTCTAGTCTCCCCATGATATCTTCGAGCTGCACTTCCTACAACTGCATGGACCCCACCATAGGTTGTGGCCTTAGCCCGTCACACTTTATTCTTTCGTTGTCACCACCATTCATTTTGTCGGTTGCTTCATCTCTGGAAGGTTTCTACGGGTTTCCTGTGGTTAATGGGTCGTGGCCTTTCACACTATTGTGCGATTCGATATCCATCCCGACCATCGTCGGGGTCTGTTCTTATTCCTCTATTGGTGTGGAACTCAATGGTTCGACCAGTGGTGAAGGAATCGGGTTGACATCAACGATTCCATTTTTTTGTATAAATTCTTGTTCTACCTCCACGGTTTCCTACGACGACCTGTGGCTATTACGTGTTTTTTGTGCTATTTGTATTGGTGCGCTGACATTTAGAGGTGCCATTGTGGGTAATTCTTCCTTCCCTGATTGAGCTTTGGCTTCTACAATATCTTAACTCTCCTATTCGCCTCTCGTCTTCGTTATCCTTAGCTTCGTGGGTTTGTAAATGCATAATGTGTCTCGTTTGGCCTACGTTTTCACTATTTATAGGGCATCATAAGTTCCATGTATCTTCTCGGAGACATTTTTTTGATTTTTATTAATGCGTTAAAGCTTGTCGAGTATGCTTTGTTCAATTTCATAAATGCCCAATTCGTTCCTTTTTACCCCAACGACCGATTTTTTCTTTTCCGACCATTGCCCCCTTTTTCTGGTGTGCTGCAATTTTTTGGTGCGCCTTGCATTTATGTTGTGACTTTTCCCATAGTCTGCAGTTTTTGCTTCCTGTCAAACATATGCTGCGTTCTGTCACTTTTTTCTTTTCGTCGCATTGATTTTGTTGATTTTTCATAAGCTAGGTTAAGCATGAAGTTCATTCCATTTTTAGCATTTCACTTAACCATAAACAATAATGTTATAGCAACCAAGATCACAAGAAGAAACACCATGCACAAGAACACAAGAAGTATCATGGGAAACCCTTCTCAACAAGGGAAGAAAACCCAACCAAATCCTTTGCTATAATATTCAAGAGAAAGAACTAACCCAACCAAATCCTTTGCTATAATATTCAAGAGAAAGAACTTCACCTCCAAGAAAGACCTAGCACACAAGAGGGTGCTTGAACCCTAGGACTCTAGCACCCAAGAGAGGTGCGCACCTTTTTCCAAATAAGTTTACTTGCTGAAATTTCCAAACTCATAAGTATGATATGATTCTACAATGTAGAATCACCCCTTACTTATATTAAATTTGACCACTCAACAAAGGTGTCCATTGGCTCAACAGGGTCGACCTCTCTAATTCAAATATATTATTATTATTATTATAGTTAATATTAATATTAATATTAATTATCTTTTACATTTATTAAACATATTAAGGTGGGGCCGACCTGTACCCTTTACATAACAATTAGGGTTACAGGTAGGTCTGACTCTTGAACAATATATAGCAAAGGATCTGATACACCCACTAGTGCTCATCCACTAGGGGCACAACCATAGGGATGTCATAGCTCTGATTCACTGCATTACACAGAAGAGCCAGGTCTTCACATGTTCACCTGTGCTCGTTCACAGGCACATCCACTCTACAGATCTACTTTCCCATTGCCATCGACAGGAGAATCATCTGGAGTCTTCTCGTCAACTCTTCTACTCAGAGGAGGCTATCACATCATCTTCATTTCTGTTCACATGACGATGTGCCCAACACTTTTTGGATTTCACACGTTCACCTTGTGCTCAACCACAAGCACATCCTAACTCAACAGATCACTTTTCCACCGAATAATCATATGGATTTCTTCTCACTCTCTAAATGGAGGAGGTCATCTCTACGTTCATAACTCTGTCTCAGGAAGGAACCATGTACCCTTGTTAGGGGATTTCTCTCAGGTTTTTAAGCTAAGAGAAAGACTTCCATATCTGCTATGTTCCACATATCATAGGTTTGTAAGCTCGAGGATGTCTCCCATAGCTGCATTCATCAACACTCCCTCTCATCTAGGGAGGCATTCTTTATCATTCCAAGTCTCACACGGATGCATTTTGAATTTTGTCTTGGCTGAATTTATCGACACTCCTTCTCAACTAGGGATCCCTTCTTCACGAAGTTAATTTGGTGAAGATATATGCAATCCGCTCATGTGTAGGAAGGTACTACATGTGTACAATTTTCCTTTGCATCATATATCTGAAATAAGGATGTTTCATCTCATTGTATCTCGATCCATCAAGAAACACTGGGTTCTCAAGGAGATTTTACTCACGACTTTTGGTCATCATCATAGGATCCATCTCATGGTCAAGTAAATCTATCAGAATCTTGTGAAGCCACATTGCTTCACACACTCGATGCTTATATATTATGCCTCTACGATACTCAAGGCCACGGAGTTTTGTTTTTCTGCTGTACCAGGAAACCATGGGTAACTTTATGGTAGAACCATCAACTGGATGTGTTATTTTAGTCCACTGTACTTTCTGCTCAATTTGAATCGGTCTATCATGCATACTCATTTTCACACTGGAGGCATATCTCAGGCCATATCCAACTGTGCCTTGTATATATCTCAATACATGTTTTGTTGTTGTATTAGTGAGTCTGTCTTGGTTGACTCATGAAATGACTAGGCACATTCACTGCATGGTATGAATCTAGTATG
The DNA here is from genome assembly GCA_009831015.1 of Picea engelmannii. Lineage (NCBI taxonomy): Eukaryota > Viridiplantae > Streptophyta > Pinopsida > Pinales > Pinaceae > Picea > Picea engelmannii. The sequence goes on from ML781798.1 coordinate 178,041, forward strand.
GTGTTAACCAGATACATTAGTGATCCAATCAATTGTGTATCAGTCTCGTCTTAATCATCATCAATATTATTCTTTAAGTTCATCATGGTGGATTTTGCATTCTGTCATACTGAACTTCTTTAATATTTTCACTGTATATTTTCCTTGACTTAGGAAAATCTTATCAGTCCTCTGTCATACTTCTTGTCCCAAGAAGTAGTGCATCATACTTGTATTCTTCATCTTGATTTTAGAGGTCAAGGATTACTTGTATCCAACAACAATGCTTTATGAATAAGTCATCAGGATCAGGTTCTCGTCACCAACACTGTATAGGTTTGGATCAACAATACTCTTGCTGAAACCCATCAATAATCTATCTATCTAATATAGTTTCCAACTCATGGATGGTAGTACAGATGGAAGTGTATCAGGTTCACTGGGTCAAGTGTCTCATCATAGACAACTCCCTCTGTTTATGAGAAACCTCTGGCTATAGATCTCGTTTTGTATTTCTTGACACTTCCATCAGCTGCATGGTTGATATTATAGATCTACTTGGAGGTTACCATAGACTCCCCTTTCTAGTCCCTGAATAATATCTTATGCATCATTCTTTAAGATATACTGGTATTCTTCTGTTATGGCATATTTCCATCCCGATTCTCTTGTTTCTTCTCTAAGACAAGGAGTCTCAACATCAATTAAGTGGCTCATGATTGAAGGATAGCTCAAAAATCTCTTTTGATTTCTCGGAATGTGCCTTGGGAGGCTTGTATGCTTCTCCGCCTCTTGCAGAGTGAGTCTAGGTAGGCATTTTATGCCTTACAACAATATCTCTAAACATATCAACTACAGATCTTGGATAACCTAGAGTAATGTTTGTCTCCCTCTGAATTGTTGAAGGGGGAGAAGGTATTGTCTCACTGTCAATCTCCATCTGATATTCTCCAGTTCTTTGAAAAAACTATCTCTTCTTCAAGGACACCGTCTCTGCTTGTCTCAATCTATATCTTACTAGAGATGTCTTTGAAGATTCATTGTATCCTTTCTTTGTAAAGGATATAGATTGGACTTCTTCTCTTTGGGTACATGAATGTATATGGTCATGTACATAGTCTACTTCATATCTCATCTAATATGTTTCCTTCTGCAACCTTCAGTATGGATTCCTCAAGGTTATCACCCGTGATTTGAACAAGGTCAACAAAACAACAAGAAAGAATAATACTCTTTTGATAATAGTATATAAAACAAAAACACGAATACTCATCATAGTATCTCCTTTAGAGCTATCACTTGTGTCCTGTCTAAAGAAAATATCAAAAGTAATAAATACAATACAAAATGAGGTCAACACTCTTCTAGTGTTGTGATCAAACATTCCTCCATGGTAACCTGGGATCAACATAAGAAGTTTCTCCTAGAGGAGATGTTAGTTGTATCTGTTACATTAGGCATTTATCTCAATATGCTCGCATGCTACCTAAACTATAGTGTTTACTTGTAAAGGGGTAGTAATCAACTTTGTCATGTGTAATTTTAAATCTTATCATCTTAATTAATCAAACCTGGAACCTGGAGTCTTGTCCTCAAGAATGCGTGTGTGTTGTTTTTCTTCCAATTCTCCTTCACTCAAGATGACAAGTCCTTTCTTCAACCTGTCTTTTTACTAGGACAATATGCTATATTGACAGAAGGTTGGGTTAGAGAATAAACTCTATGATCTCAACTTTAATCCATCTAATACCTTGAATTTAATTTTTTCCAAAGGTTAGTATGATGGTCATAGCTTCAACATGCAACCTAGATCAAAATAATGTTATAACAAATAGATGCATAGCATAATAATTAAACTTGGGTTGCATTATTCTTGTAAATGTGTTGGATCTTGAGATCCTTCTAGATCTATGGCAAGAGATCCCTTCTCCTGCAAATACCATTTAAAGCTTAACAATTTAAACATATGTGAGTACACACCTCTAATAACATTTGCAGGTAGTGGCACCATCTGGTAGCAGTGGTAATAATTACCAACTCTTAAAAAATTCAAGGGTGACTGCAACTGGTACTACATTTGATACTTCAACTGATACTGCAATTGCAATTGATACTGCAACTTATTCCAAAATTGCAACTGCAACTGCAACTTAGGGTTTTACGAGGAAACCCTAATTTTTCAATCTTCAAATTTTGAAATTCTGATCCAGGGGCTAGATGTGCTGAGTTGAGGTGAGTAAGCTGGTACAGTCAGATTTTTGAAAATCCAAATCCCCCCCCCCTCCCTCAAAATTGACCAACGGATTTCTGGACTGGTGCTTCTGGTTTTCTGGTACTTATGGTTTTCTGGTCCTTCTGGTTTTTTGGTGCTTCTGGTTTTCTGGTACCGATGAAAACTAGGGTTTCACTTTTTGGGAGTTCTATCCACTGAAAAGGTGAATTGAAGGTGCCAAAAGGTTCCTTGGGCTAGGGCACACTTTTCTAGATGGCTTTTGGGCTGAAATTCCACTTCAATAAAAAAGCCCTAATTTTCTTGTACGATAATAGTGACATTTTTCCTTTTTCTTGTGAAAGATGCTTGTGCAATGGGTTCTTCAAGACCTATGCTTTGATACAATGTTGATTTTTCATAATCTAGGTTAAGGATGAAGTTCATTCCATTTTTATCATTTCACTTAACCATAAACAATAATTTTGTAGCAACCAAGATCACAAGAAGAAACACCATGCACAAGAACACAAGAAGTATCCTTGGAAACCCTTCTCAACAAGGGAACAAAACCCATCCAAATCCTTTGATATAATATTGAAGAGAAATACCTTCACCTCCAAGAAAGACCTAGCACACAAGAGGGTTCTTGAACCCTAGGACTCTAGCGCCCAAGAGAGGTGCACACCTTTTTCCAAAGAAGTGTACTTGCTGAAATTTCCAAACTCACAAGTATGATATGATTCTACAATGGAGAATCATCCCTTATTTATATTAAACTTGACCACTCAACAAAGGCGTCCATTGGCTCAACAAGGCCAACCTCTCTAAGTCAAATGTATTATTATTATTATTATTATAATTAATATTAATATTAATATTAATTATCTTTTGCATTTATTAAACATATTAAGGCGAGGCCAACCTATACCCTTTACATAACAATTAGGGTTACAGGTAGGTTTGACTCTTGAACAATATATAGTAAAGGATCTGATACACCCACTAGTGCTCATCCACTAGGGGCACATCCATAGGGATGTCATAGCTCTGATTCACTATATTACACATCAGAACTATGTCTTCACACGTTCACCTGTGCTCGTCCATAGGCACATCCACTCTATAGATCTGCTTTCCCACTGCCACCGACAGGAGAATCATATGGAGTCTTCTCATCAAATTTGTTGCTCAGAGGAGGCTATCACATCATCTTCATTTATGTTCAAATGACGATGTGCCCAACACTTTTGGGATTTCACACGTTCACCTTGTGCTGAGCCACATGCACGTCCTAACTCAATAGATCACTTTTCCACTGGATAGTCATCTGGAGTTCTTCTCACTCTCTAAATGGAGGAGGTCATATCTACATTCCTAACTCCGTCTCAGGCAGGAATCACATACCCTTATTAGGGAATTTCTCTCAGGTTTGTAAGATGAGAGAAGGACTTCCATAGCTGCTATGTTCCAAATCTCACAGGTTTGTAAGCTATAGGATGTCTCCCATAGCTGCATTCATCAATAGATTCCACTATCTGTTGCACATGATATTTCCCAATATTTTGTATTTTCTTTATTTTCTACTTTTGTCTTCCCTTTTATGAGTTTTACTTCCTAAATTATATTATAGTACACTATATACATACCTTTCTCAATGCGTTGTAACTTTTAAGGGTTAGTAGGTTGATTGTCCCTGTACAATTTCAGTCGACTACCATTGATCATGCCTTTCGGTTCTGTTCCTCCTAAGTCCTTTAATTGCACAGATCCCCCATATGTGACAATATTTACTTCATATGGCCCTATCTAATGCATTCTAAACTTACCAGGATGTTGGAAAAATTTACTGTCATAGAGCAGAACTAGGTCTCCTTCCTTAAAATGCTTATTTTTAATATGTTTGTCATCCCATGATTTATCTCTTGATTTCTTTACTTCTTGGTGAAATCCTGTCAGAATCTTGTCCTCTTCCATTTCTATTAGTTGATTTAACCTCTCTTGTACTGTGCCTCTTTCTGTCATGTTGGTAATTGTTGCTACGTGTAGATTAGGTACCAGAAATTCTAATGGTACCACTGCTTCCTACTCATACATCAATATGAATGGTGTTTTTCCTATCAAATTCTTTCATGTGGTCTTGTATGCTGATATTACTACTGGTATTTTCAAGTCCCAATCATCCCTATTTTTTTTTTTTTGTAAATAAAGAGGTGGTGCCTTCTATATTATCAGAAAAACGTGATGTACAGTAGTATGTGGAAGCTCCAGCTGTCCTGCCTGATGTCCCAATCATCCCTGTTGACATTGCATATCTTCATCAAATAATTTTCCAAAATCTTATTGAACGCTTCTATTGTTCCATTTTCCTGAGGATGATATGGTGTACTCTTCTCGTGATAGACTTCAAACTCCTCAGTCATAGCCTTGATGGTATTATTGATAAAATGCGTTCCTTTTTCACTCATCAAAATCCTGGGACATCCAAATCTGGTGATCACTTGCTCAAACAAGAAGTGTGTTGTTGTCTCTATGTTACAATGTTTGATTGGTGCTACTTCTTCCCATCTTGTTAAGTATTCAGTTGCAATAAAGATATATCTAGCTCCCGACCTTTTTGCTGGTGGATTAATAGGTCCCACAAAGTCTATTTCCCATTTTTCAAATACTTGCAGAGTCACTTGTGGTCTTAGAGGCATCTCATCCCTTTCATTGGGCTTGTCAACTCTCTGACATACATCAAATTGCTGGCAATATTCCTTGGCATCTTTATGGACTGTTAGCCAACAAAGTCCTATGTGCAATACCTTCTGCCCGATAGATTTATTTGTATGGTGTCCTCCAGCTATATCTTCATGAGAGTCTACCAAAATCCTGGGCCGTTCATGTTTCAATACACACCTTCTAAAAATGTTATCCGCGCCCAACTTGTATAAATGTCCTGCAATAAGTTGATAGTCTGCAGCTCTGACTACCAGATGTTTCTTCCATGCAATGCTAAATTATTGTGGTGCAACCCTTGTGCTTAAGTATTCGATAATATCATCGAATTATTAATCAACTCCCTGTACTGAAAATAACTTTGCATTAGGGAAGTTGTCTCCCAAGTTAGTAGGGTCTTCTCCATACCCTTGATAGGTGATCAGGTCTTGCATTCAACTTCCCTGGTTTGACTATCACTTCAAAATCAAATTCTTGGAATAATAATAGCCATCTACAGATCCTCCCCCCAACATTAGCTTGTTGACTAGATATTTGAGGGAAGAATGGTCTGTGATCATTTTAAAGTGTTTACCTAATAAATTGTGCCTGAATTTCTGAAGTTTATAAACCATGGATAGGTCTTCTCTTTCTGTGGTGTTGTAATTCTGCTCTGATTCTAACATATTTCTGCTTGCAAAGGCTATAAGATGGTCTAAGTCCCCTGCTCTTGGCTACGCCAGAATTGCTCCAAGTGCTATGGCTGATGCATCTACATGCACATGGAATGTTTTTTCCCAATCTGGGAATAATAGTATAGGTTTTGTTACCATATTTTCCTTTAAAGTGTCCAATCCTTGCTAGAAATATTCATTCCACTGAAATATGGTGTCCTTCTTTAACAATTTCTCCATTGGTGCAGTAATCTGTGCATACCCCTTTATAAATTTCCTGTAATAGCCTATATGTCCCAGTGTTTCTCTTAACTGGCACATTGACTTTGGTGGTGGTAAATTCACAATGACAACAATCTTCATAGGGTCCACTAGTAAACCTTGTTTACATACTATAATGTCCCAACAATATCCCAAAAGGTGTACCAAAAATGCATTTCTTGATATTCAATGATATCTGACATTGCCTGCATCTTTCCAACATTAGTCTTAACACTTCTACATGGTCCTTTAAAAGGATATATACAATACAGACATCCAAGTATACTTCTAGAAATTGATGTATAAATTCCTTAAAAGCAGTTATGACTACTCTTGAAAAAATGGCTAGTGCATTCTTCAGCCCAAATGGCATGACTGTATATTGGTAGGATCCTCATTCTATAGAAAAAGTAGTCTTATACCCATCCTCTAGAGATATTTTGATCTCATGGTAACCTGAGAATCAATCTATAAATGAATATGCTTCATGGCCTCGCACACTCTCTAAGACCTCATCTATAAAAGGGGTAGGGAAAGGGTCATGTAAGCATACAACATTGATTTTTCTCATATCTACACAAATCCTTACCCCCCTGCTTCTTTTCTTGGACTACCATAAGACTGATCCATTCAGATTCCTCAATTAGTTCTATAATTCTATACTCCAACATTCGATCAATTTCTTCTTTTACTTTCTTCTTATACACTAGATTTAGTCAGTAAGGTCTCTTCCTAACAGGTCTAGCCTCAGGTTGGGAGGTTTTTGGAAGTTCTACACATAGTTTGTGGCTTTCATAAAAAGATAAGTACCAATTCTATGTTAATTTTACATGTTGTGTTTAAGTGCATGTATGTGTTTATTGTCACTTCTGCATGAATCTGTGTATGAGCAGAATGTCTATATCTGTTAAATTTTCATTATATATATATATCAGAGTTTGAAGAGAGTAGATATTTTTGGTAGAATGTACTCGGCCCTGGGATGGCTAGTTACATTACAAAATGGTGGTGGCTTGAGTTCCCTAAGATCTCCTTGCAAAATATATGACCCATATCTACCCCTCTGATGTCTAATAGGGGACACACTTGGGTTTCTCTATGATTCTGAATGTGCACACACTCTTTTGGTTGAGTGTCTTGGTGAATGATGATGTCTAATAACACACCTCGAGTGCCTAGATCCACTGTGATCATCCATTCTATCATGAGATCTGGATTCTTCTACTTGTCTTGCACTAGTTGCTCGTTTGGTGCCAGAATATTTATTGATTTGTCTTTGTAACATATTCAAAATATATAGAAGTTGAGTGTTAATTTGATTCTTCTCTTCCTAAGCTATTATAAACCTCTCATTGTATGCTATGTAGATTTTCACTTATTTCTACAAACTTCTCATAGTCTCATGTAGCTCCACAGATTCTACTAAGCTTCTATGTCCATTGGACTCAGTTTCTGCATTTCCTAGGTTGATATGAAATCCTTCGATCTCATCCTCATGGCTATAAGATCCATGGGCATCCTCCATATCTCTAGTCCTCATATATGAACCAATTATGTTTTGTCTGTACTTCTAATTCTACAAAATGTGCATGGAATGATTACTGTTAGAATGATGCATATGGTAAAATATTTCATTAATTGGGTTACTGGTCATTCTTCAACTTCATCGAATTTCTCCGAACAATGAAAAGCTCCATCGATGATCAATGATTTTCTTCTTTAGTGAATGAATTTTTGTTCATACTTTGCTGAAATTATCTGAACTTTGATATCTCCATCAATAATTGACAATTTTGGTGAACTAAATCTTTTTAGACTTTGCTAAATTCGCCAAACTCTGAAAACTTAGAAAATTTTGACCAAATCTAGGATGAATCTAGGTCGTCAATCTCAAAATAAAATGCAATTTTGATTGTTGATTCATCAAAATATATTATATGAACCTTTCCTTCTGCCACCATGGACTTTGTCAATACACGTCATGGGTATGGTCCATGCCATCATTTGTACAAAATTTTTCAAAAATGTTGAAAAATTATAATTTTTGAAAATTCCATAATTTGTTTTGAAATTTTCCTTTTCAGCTACCATGGGAGCTATGGAATTAGCCTTCCAGGGTTGAAATCGATTCCGTGACTATCAATTTAGCATCCCCTTGCCAAATCGCATGCATATTTCTCCCGGAATTTGAGAATTTCACTTTAAAATTCATTATTTTTCCTAAATCTGACACAGACTGGTACTATGCAACAATGAATTTGTTAAATCCACATTGGTCTTCATCCCATACGGATCTCGTACTGAACCAAAAGCTCTGATACCAAACTATAGCGTACCCAACCTTCAAGTTGGGTCCCGTTACTACTAAAAACAACCAATATAACTCTAATACTAATTCTAAGTGCAACAAAATACACAACATGACATACAAGCTCATGCAACTATCCATAATAATTAAAAATATATACAATTGGTTTAAACTTGCACAATAAAAATTAAAGACACATGGTATCATTCAATCACATAAAACACAAATTCGAATGCAACATTTACTCATAGCAATGAATAACAAATAAGGTAAAACTCAAAGTGAAAAGTACAACAATTAAACTCAACATTCTACAGAAATAAATGTAAACATAATGAATGTGAGCAGTTATCTTATTAATAAACATGAAACCCACTGCAGAGGACAAACGTTCCACCCAACAGTATACTTGTTGTTCCAGTTCTCAACAACAAGTCATCCTCGAGTTGGGGTTATGAATCCATAAGTGATGGTGGTTTCTAAGTTTAGCTATTGTCCCCTCTCAAAAATATAATTCCAACATCCATTCCAATCCACCAACTCTCTTTCCCCTCAACCTACATAACATAAGGAATATGATCTCCTTCTCTTCTACATAGTCCCTCTAACTATGCCACTTCCCTCTAGGGATCCAACATAGTCTCGACAATAAATCTCTCTATTGGGGACTCCGAGAATCTACAACTGCAACATGAATTCTCACAAAAGTAATTTACTTGTCCCCTTGACAATTTCTTGAATGAAATATTACTCACAATCCTACAACTTATCTCTCCATGAAATTATAGCTCCAACAAGATACTATACATGCCCACTCTGGCTTCCTTCAAGCTTCAACACTTAGAACTCTCTTGCTCTCCAAAATTATTCATGTAAAAACTACCCTCCTTTTTTATACGAGTTGTCTTTTCTCCCATGCATGTCGACTCTCCCAATTCCCAAGGTTAATTGTACTCAAGACCATTGTTAAGCCCTAATATTGGCTCATTAACCCTTAATTGGGGCATATTAGATTAGTAATGTTATTTTATTTATGTCGGATTTAGGCCATTAGTTGTAATT
>ML781798.1:201252-222354 GCA_009831015.1 Picea engelmannii
ATTGTAATTATAATTATGAATTTTTTGAATTTTAGTTGAACAAGGAGAGTTCATGTTGTAGGGTGATATTAGATTAGATAACAATATATTAAAATAATAATAATAATAAAGTTTGTTCAATTAAAAAAAATTAAATAACTATGTACCAACATATAAATTAAAATTTGCACATTAAAAAATTTGATGTCTCTCCATAATTGATAGATTCATATTTAAAATAAATTTACTATGTTATCTTTTAAAGTTATTCATATTTTCTAAATTTAAAAAAAAATAAAAATAAAACTTAACTTTATTTCATTTAAAAAAACTTCAATAACAACTCACAACTCCGCCGTGGTTCTTAGTGGTCTCTTGGTTGTCAATGTAATGGGGTACTTTACAGTACCCCATTACATAATTTTTTACTAAAAGGTCCCATGGGATAGTACAATTGGTTAAGACATGTGCACACTCTTTCAGTTTGGGGAGAGGTCATGAGTTCGAAACCTGTGTCCCTTGGGGCTGCGAAGCTTTATCACTCCCATACAAACCACTATGTGTGGAGAAGTATCTGGGGTGGGTTTCCAACGCGGAATCTCCAACATGGAAAAAAAAACTCACAACTCACACCATTCATTAATCTTCTATAATATGTTTATAAAAAATACTAAAATTTACATTTAAAAACATTTATTTTTGAAATTTATATTATTATAAAAATAAATTCATATAACAAAATTGAGTTTGTGTATTATTAAATCATTTCATTCATTAGTCTTACATCTTGCTTTTGCGAAAAAAATGTTATAAAATTTACACATAAAAGTATGAGCTCCTTTAGAGCCACAACATGTGAGGAAAAATGGTTCACAAGGATTGGGAAAAAATGTTATATAATTTACACATAAACGTATGAGCTACTTTAGACTTACATCTTGCATTTTGGAAAAAAATGTTATAAAATTTACTTAAAAAAAATGGTTCATAAGAAAGAAAAAATGGTTCACAAGAATCGGGAAAAAATGTTATATAATTTACACATAAAAGTATGAGTTCCTTTAGACTTACATCTTGCCTTTTGGAAAAAAAATGTTATAAAATTTATACATAAAAGTATGAGCTCCTTTAGAGCCACAACATGTGAGGAAAAATGGTTCACAATGATTATTAGATATCAATGGTTGGTTAAACATTGTTTTTTTAAATGGTTGTTTGAATGTGTGAATTTTGCTTTGGTTGTATTGGAGATAATCATAATATTTATGAGATAAGGTTTTTGATTTGAAAGATATTTATGGGATAAGATTAAATGTAAGAGTAAATGTTTAAAGTTTATAACTAAACAATAAAGTTTAAAATAGAGTGTTTAAGTTGAAATGTTGACAAATAAAGTTAAGTGTTTTTTTTTTAAATTAAAGAAAAGAGTATAGGATTAGGGGATAAAAGTAGAGGGTTAAGAAATGTTGATTAAAGTTAATGTAAGACGTTAGGGTTTAATGTTAAAGATTTGGGATTAAAATTTGAATTAAGGTTATAAGGTGGTGGATAATGATAAAGAGTTAAACAATATGCATTAAATATGCACTAAATATGTTTCTAAGTAAATGCTTGATAGTTTAAAAAGGTGAGATTAAGGGTTTATGTTCAAGTGTTAAGAGTTATGGGTTTTATCAAGTTAATGGATATGGATTAACAATGAAGAATTAGGGTGAAGGATAAAGTATAATGGGTTAAGTGGTAAAAAATATGGGTTAAGGGTAAGTATTGTTTAGGTTGGAAGGTTAGGGGCTCAAGGTATTAATTAAGTGATACATGTTAAGCAATGAGAGTTTATGGTTAAGAGTCAATAGTAAAGGATTTGGACTAAGTGGTATGGTTGATGATTGTAGCACCCTGATTTCCCCCATAATTGTAATTATGCTAACACTTCATGTAATGTGATTGTAAAGCATGTAATTATGTTCACAATTAATAAAAATACTAGACCACTGACTGGGAATGAAGCCTTGAATACTAGCCATGATACCACAAGTGGGACTAGTGAGGGGGAACTGGGAAGTTCCAATGAAGAAAATAGGAATCTTGCTCAACATTCCATCATGCACCTGTAAGAATTGAATACACCACCTGCCAATGTACTTGGATTGCATGAAACCATGTGATCAGTTATGGAGATTAGGATTGGGTGGTTGATAAATTATAACTCCTGGAAGATTTGGTACTTGGAGGAATGAAGGTTCAACTAAGACCCATGAAAAAAGGGCGCACTATATTTCCCCTTCGAATTCGGGAGCCTGACAGAAGGGTTTTGTTTGAAAACAACCAATGGAGATCTTGAGGATGGGAGGAAAAAGAGGGAAAAGGTGGAAACCATCACCATAGTTCGCATCAAATGGGAAGAAAAAAAAAGCAAAGAGAGAAAGAGAACACATAGAGGAGGACTACATTATTATGAGAAGCAAAAGACAACCAACGCACAGGTGTTGAGAGGATGAATCCTCACAGAGGTCCATTGTGAGCAGAGTTAGTCGTAGACTCACAAAAAGATGGTGTGGTGAGTGGAGGGAATCATCTATACAACTTTGAGAAATAGAGGAGTTGTGAAGTTTTCTCTAAGGAAAATAGGAAACTTTCCCAAGAGATTAATGGTCACCCTGCAGTAGAGAAAACCCATATCTAGACTAGAGAAATAGAGGGCCGCAAATTGGTACTTACTGGAAATAAAATGACACTGGTAAGGGGAGGTCATCGAGGGAATGTGTAGCAAAGAAGGGGCTCCCTTGTGAAAAGGAAATTTAGTTGGGAAGGTACATGATAAACTCGTGGAGGTTTCAAGCTCAGTGGGAGGATGGAAAATTATGTTGTTGCTAGTGGAGTGAAGGAGAGTAACCTTCTTGAACAATTTCTTAAGATTGATAGTCAACTAAATTAGTCCCTTGGTGCTATCATGGATTGTCATGCGGGTGGCATGATATATAAAGACATTGTGCAACATAGCCTATGGTTGGGTGGAAATACATTTCCCCTTAGTCAGTTGAATAGTTCAAATTATTCACTGAACATATAAGTGTTTTAGTTTTCCATGTTCTATGCAAGTTTAATGGTGAAGATAAATTATTTTTCATTTATGTGATAAATGTAGTTAAATGAAATATTGTTTAATTCCTGAGTAAAATGGATTGTGCATGACTTTCTTTCAATATTGATCATGATAAATATAAATGAATAAATGAGAAGGGTTAACAATGGTTGTATCTCAATAAATTTACCAGCCCCCTTGAATGGAAAGCTTGCAAGATACAAATCCTCATTTGGGTGAGTGGATAGAATACCTTGATTTCTGGGAAGGTTCTCGTGTAGTTCTAGGAATCATTTAACGAGTTAAATTCCCTTCCTTTGAAATGGAAGGTTTGCATGCTGCAAAATATTCAATGGGATTTTGGAGTAAAGGTGTCTTTAGTTGGCTGTAGAGGAGAGGAATGTTTAAGGAAGCAAGTATAATCCTTAATGAATAAGCCTAAAAGGACTCTAGTTTTTTCAGACTTAGAGCTAGCCTTTAAATCTGATGGAAACCCTTATTCGAATCGGAAAGAACGTTAGTCATCGGTTTGACGAAGGGAGATGATCTCGACTGTTGGTCAGAAAGAGAGGCCATCAGAGTGTCCGAGTCATGAAATTGTAATGAGACTATGAGTAATCATGAACCATTGATCTATCAGAAGGAAATCCGATGAGATTTGGACCATATGTGTCCAATACATCACCGGTAAGCCTATAAGAAGGTGAACAATTGGGGAGATATGGACATGACGTATAGGAAGGAGTCTGATGGAGGGAGTTTTTGAGGATGCAAATACTATAGATCTATCAGGAAGGACACTGATGAATATCCAACTATTGGATATGGAAGGATTCAGTTTAACAAAAGATGACTTAGAAGAAGAAAGACACCGACTAACTACCTTACTGCTATAGGACCTCGAGTGAATCTTGATCGTTAGATGAGATGTATTGAGGATCATTAGATCCATCGGAATTGCCTCATCGGAGAGTGCTAATCAGAATGATCTGCGAGCACTCAAAGTGGTTCCACTCCAATAATAGGGGACTCCGAGTGGATCCAAAACCATTGATTGTGGGTTGGGTGTCCAATATAACCTCAGTCATAGATCTGTCGAGGGCCTCACTTGTTCATGTAATGAATAGGTAGTGACAAGGGTGATAACCCATGAGTAGATTGAGGCACCGATGCGATTAGGATTGTCAATTTCTGCTCCTAAGAGCCGTTATATCCATCAGAACAATCCATTAGAGAGGTGTCCTCGGGATGGGAAAGTAAGTCGTGTAACTTGCTATTCCGATGAATAGAGGGTCTGAGTCACTTTTGATCATTGATTTGGTCATGTAGGGTGAGGCACAACCATCTCATTAGAGATGCTTAGGTCCCTAGTCTTGGTAGTAAATATGTGGGGTGATTTAGTTGGAGGTCTAGTGTTGAATGAGTAAGATTCAACATAATGGATGTTGTGATAAGAGAATTTCTCACGTATACCATGACGTATATGATTAATAGAGGATCAACCCAAGTTATTGGTTTGGAAATAAGGAGAAGTCAAACATCCCACCAGTGTAAGGAGAGTCACGGGTTCGAGTGTGTTATAAAGTGGTATCGAAGAAGAGTTCAAGCTCTAGGATTGAATGGGTCACCAAGACTGTATGATTGTTTAATTTTTATTTTTTTCCATGAATGCATGCTTAAATTTTTTGATGTAATGACTAATAATGTTTTATTGTTTCAATAGGTAGGATGTATTGAAAAGGAAGTAGAGGTGAATGGTGCAACATAGAATGAAAGACACCTCAAACCTTAGAGATGAGGAATCTGATGGTTAGGAGGCTAGAGAAATCCCTCCATATTTGGTAGCTACTGTTAGAAGTATGAAAGAAAACAATAAGAGGCTTATGAGAGCGTAGGCTGAGAAGATAGAGATAAATGTAGTACTACTGCAGAGTTTTTCATAAATTTAGAAGCATTTACAGTAAGGTCCAACCATTAGTAATGCAGAGTTGCAACAATTGGAGAGACTGAAGACCCATTTAGATGCCCATAAGCATGGATTGACCCATAGTAATGTGGGAAGGAGTTCTTCCAAGAAGAGGCATCGATATGAAAAGAGAAGTAGAGCTAGTAGAAGCATTTCCACTGAGTCATCTAGTGGGAAGACTACTCTCGAGGAGTTTTCCAATAGTGACACTGGATCAATTTTTCCCAAGAAGAATAAAAAGATACACTCATAGAGTTTTATGATAGAAGGATTTAAGAAGGATAAACCACTTACCTTTGGTGGAGAAATAAAAAAGGGACAAGAAGCCGAGGCTTGGTTGTTGGGGATGAGAAAGTATTTTTGGGTACACAATTACTCGAAAAATTCAAAGGGGAATGTAGCTATATTCAATGTAAATGAAGGAGCTTCCATTTGGTGGGAGGACCTCAAGGAAGTCAAAGGATTGAAAGAGAACAACATGACCTGGAAGAAATTCGAGAAATATTTTAGGAAGGCCTACTTATCCGAAAAGTATTTTGATGGAAAGATTAAAGAATTCCATGAACATAAGTTGGGGAATATTACCATTGACACTTATGCCAAGAGATTCTTAGAGCTGCTAAGGTATGTCCCTTACCTCAAGGATGAGAAGGAAATGATACAACATTTCCTTAGAAGGTTGTAGCATTCCTACCAGGATAGAATTGAATTTGATGAGCCTAAGACCTTGGAGGATACCATTAGGAAGGTTAAGTGCTTCTATGATCAGTCCAAGCATAAGCAAGATCCTTCTAGGGATTGAAATAGAAAATATAAGATCGGATTTCATAAGAGGGGATTCAAATAATTCCCATATAAGAATTCGAAGAAAGGTGCTTAGTTCAGTCAACCGAGAAGAAGTGTGCACCAATAAACATTTCCATCTCAAAGTGGAAATAGTCCAACATAATAGGAAAGAGAAAGAGTACATGAACTAAAGAAAGGATGTCCATAGTGTTGGGGTTGTGGAGAGGCACATCTGTTAAGAGATTGTCCTCGCAGGAAACATGATGGTAAAAATCTATCATGTTCAGGAGATTGCTACAGTCAATGACGTGGCCAAGAGTGTGATAATGATATATGTAGCAGTGGAAAATAGACAAGGAGACCACCAAGCTTCTATAGTGGAACTGGAAGGTATAATCACCAAGCAACCCATTTCTATTTTGATCGACCATGGATCTAATCTTAGTTAAGTCTCACCTCAAATTATTGAAGCATGTGCCTTACGAAGAAAGAAACATGAAAAATAATGGTTAGTTTAGTTGGCCACAATGATTAAGAGAAAAGTGGAAGAAATGATAGAGACTTTTCCATTTGAAATGAGTGGACTACATACTCAAGAAACCTTGAATATCCTACCCCTCGGATCATATGATGGGCTGCTAGGCATGGACTAATTAGTTGCTCACAAAGAAAACCTGAACTGATATGATAAAACCTTAGAGTGTGAAGGCATTGAAGGTGACACGAGGGTGTTGCAAGGGTTTCATAATCTAGTCTCAGTTAGGAATATATCAACACTACAACTTAAGAAATTCAGTTGGAAAGGGTGCCCCTTATATTCCATACAAATGCTCATCTTAGAAGAAGGCAAGGAGTTGAAGGATGAAGATCATCCTATGTTGTGGGAGTTTAAGGATGTATTCCAGAGGAGTTACCTATACTTCCCCCAAAGAGAGATCTTGATTTTTCCATAGATCTTGTACCTGGAGCAGTACCAATATCAAAACTACCCTATATAATGAGCATGCCAAAGTTGGTGGAATTGAGAGTGCAGCTGAAAGAGATGTTGGATACGGGGTATATTAGGCCAAGTGTATCCCCATGGGGGGAAACCACATTGTTTGTGAAGAAAAAGGATGGTACATTGTGGTTGTGTATTGACTACTGAAAGTTAAACAACATGACCATCAAGAATAAGTATCCATTACCCTGAATTGATGATATTTTCAATCAACTCAGAGGAGATACAATTTTATCTAAGATTGACTTGAGATCAAGATATCATCAACTTAGGATCAGGGATGAAGAAATTCACTCACAAGACATCCTTTAGGAATAGTGTTTTCAACACCATATACTTTCATGTGTTTGATGAATATTGTTCTGATCAAGTACCTAGAAAATTTTGTCTTAGTGCTTGTTCGGTAATGAAAACATCATGGTGGATGCACTTAGCCAAAGAGTGAAGATAATACACTTATCATCAAGAAGTGTAGGATAGTCTGACATCAAGCATAGAATTAGAATCCTCTTACAAGAAGATAATTTTTTCAATTAGGCAAGAGAGGATTAGCAACAATAAATCATAGAGAAAAAGTATGAAGGGTATAAGATTACATATGCTAATTTTCTACTGTACAACAATAGGTTGTATGTGCCTAACTCAATAGAGCTAAAACATTTGATCATGGATGAATCCCATGGGAGACCTTATGTAGGTCATCTTGGTTATCATAAAATGATAACAACAATAGGGAAGTTGTATTACTAGCCAAGGATGGAACAAGACATTGCTGATTATATTGCAAGTGTCTGGAGTGTCAGCAAGTTCAAGTTGAACACTAACATCCGACTACAGCCTTTGCCAATTCCAGAATGGAAATGAGAGACAATATCCATGGATTTTATTACTAGTTTACCAAGGACAATTAGACAACATGATGCAATCATGATAGTAGTGGATAAGTTAAGAAAGAAAACTCACGTTATTCTCATTAAGTCTACTTGTAAGGCTATATATGTTGCTGACAATTTTATGAAGAAAATTTTCAGATTGCATGGTCTACCAAAGACCATAATTTCAGATAGAGATGCGAAGTTCACTTTGAAATTTTGGAAGATCTTGTTTGTAGGACTGGGTACACAATTGTTGGTTGTGGAGCTTGATTATCTTCCCGATTTATATAAGGTCACAGATCTGACGGTATAAGTTGTGTTGGGGTTTTCACCCAAAAAGACAACTCGTTTTGTATGAGGGCATTGTATTGCAACTATGTGTGATAACGAATATTATATTATGAGAGAGGATACTATGAGAGAAATAAGAGGAAGTTACATTGGGTGTGTTGTAGGTTGTATCCCTTCATTTGTTGGATAATAATAAAGGAAGGGCCTGCTAATTTCTCTGGTGGACGTAGCCCACATTGGGTGAACCACTTATATTTGTTTCTTTGTTGTGTTGTGTATCTTATGTGTATTATTTCTGCATTTTTATTTTATTTTATTTCTCCACGATCATGTTTTTCTAACAACTGGTATCCAAGAAAAATGTAACTCATAGGAAAAGAGGGTTCTTAGTTCGAGTGGGAGCAATGACAAAGGATGGAAAGTTTAAGGCCGAGAAATTTAATCGCCAAAACTATTAGTTATGGAAGATGCAAATGGAAGACTATCTATATTAGAAGGATATTTTCCTACCATTGGGTGGAAAAACAAAGCAACTGGCGAGTATGCAGGACAAAGAGTGATAGGGTTTTGAAAGAAACACATTAGGAACGATACAACTATGCCTGGCAGCATCACTGGCTTCAATATTTCAAAATAAATGACAACGGAGGATCTGATGGAGGCATTGCCTAATTTGTATGAAAAATCATCGTCCTCCAATAAGGTATTTCTAATGAAGTGGTTATTTAATATGAATATGTAAGAAGGTGGGTATGTTTCTGATCATTTAAATTAATTTAATACAGTTACTATTCAACTAAGTTCTGTAAAAGTGGTTTTTGATGATGAGGTTATGGCTCTTCTAATCTTGTGCTCATTGCCAGAAAGATGGAACGACTTGGTTATAGCTATAATTAAATCAGTCTCTGGATCAAACAATATGAAATTTGATGATGTTGTTGGTGTTATCCTTAGCAGGAAATGTGATGGAAGAGCATAGGTGAGACATCAGGTAAAGTGTTGACCATGGAGAATAGGGGAAAACAAAAGGATAGAGGAAAGATTCTTGGGAACCGAGAGAATTATAGGAAGGGAAAATCCAAATCCAGACTAGGAAAGATAGAGTGATGGAACTATGGGGAGACATGACATATGAAGAAAGATTGTTGAGCTCCAAAGAAACAAAGAAATGGAAAACAAGAAAAAAAACATGAAGCAAATGTAGCAGGTGATGTGTTACAAGATGCTTTGATTATTTATTTAGATAATATTACTGATTCTTGAGTAGGAGATTCAGGGGATTCATTTCATGCCACACCCCATAGGAAACATTTTCAAGATTATGTTCATGGTGATTTTGGACATGATTAATTAGGTGATAATGCACCATGTAAAATTATTGGAATGGGTAAGGTATAAATAAAGAAAACGAATGGAAATAAATGGTTGCTGAAAGAGGTGAGACATGTTCCACATATGAGAAAAAATCTAATTTCAACAGGTAAGTTGGAAAGTGAAGGATGTATATCTACATTTACAGATAAGGCGTGGAAGGTCACTAAAGGATCACTAGTGATAGAAAAAGGAGAGAAGGTAGGTACATTGGATTTATGTACTGGTAATGTTGACTCTTTGATCTCTTTAGCTTCTACATGAGTGGATACAACATTGTGGAATCATGGGCTTGAACACATGAGTGAGAAGGGGATGAAGATACTTTAAAAAAGTAATTTGTTGCCAGATCTTAAACAAATTGATTTGGATTTCTGTGAGCACTATGTTTATGGAAAACATACGAGAGTCATATTTCTCAAAGTCGAGAAGGAAAACAAGAGTGAAATATTAGAGCTTGTGCATACATATGTATGGGGACCGACTCATGTATCATCTCTTGATGGCTCTCATTATTATGTTACTTTTATTGATGATGCAAATAGAAAAACTTGGGTTTATTGCATTAAAAAAAAATATGATGCTTTTGACACTTTTAAGAAATGGAAAAATTTGGTTGAGAATGAGATATGAAAAAAGTAGAAGTGTCTCAGATAAGACCATGGAGGTGAATATTACATCAAGGAGTTTGATGATTACTATTCATACCATGAGATTCATAGAGAGAAGACAGTTCGAGGAATACCACAAGAAAATGGCGTGTCAGAAAGGATGAACATGACAATCATGGAGCATGCAAGGCGTATGAGATTGCATGCAGGGTTTCCCTAACAGTTTTGGGTAGATGTTGTAGATATTTTTTTTTAATTGATAAACAGAGGGACTTCAATCTCCTTGGATAGTGGAATTACAAAGGAGGCATGGATAGGTAAAAAGGTAAACTATTCATTTTTTAGGACTTTCGATTGTGAAGCATTTCTCCATATTGATAAAGAAAATAGAACAAAGATTGAGATGAAATCCAAGAAGTGTATATTTATTGGATACATTGCTAATGATTTTGGTTATTGCTTATGGGATTATGAAAATCACAAAATCATTAGGAGTAGAGATGTCATATTCAATGAGAAGGTCATGTATAAGGATCAGTTGTAGGGAAAGAAACAGGAAAAGGAAAATACAAAATACACAGTGCTTGATGAAATCAAAGAAAATGAAATTCCAATGGTACTAGAAAATCAAAATGTACAACAACAGGAGCAATAGGCACCTCAAACTCCTGCAAGTGTTGTTAGAATATTTGTCAGGTTAAGTAGTCCCCTTGAACGATACTCTCCTTCATTATATTATTTATTGTTGTTTGAATCTAGTGAGCCAACAAGTTATGAAGACGAAATGCAGGTAGAAACTAAAAAGAAGTGGGAGCAAGGCACGAAAGAGGAAATAGACTCCTTGGTAAATAACCAGACTTGGGACTTGGTTTAGTTGCTTGCAAGAAAATAAGCATTGTAGAATAAATGGGTTTATAGGTTGAAGGAAAAAGATGGAGACAAAAAGAGGTACAAGGCTAGACTTGTTGTAAAGGGGCTTGCATAAAATAAATGTATAAATTTTGATGAAATGTTTTCTTCTATTGTTAAAATGACTTAAACTAGGACTATTTTAAGTCTTGTGGCAGTAGAATATTTTCATCTTGAACAATTAGATGTAAAAACAACTTTAATCCACAGGGATTTGGAGGAAGAGTGTTGGATAGAAAATTTGGGAGAAAAAACCTAAGTATAAGGTAAGCACGCAGAAGGAAGTGAGCTTGTAGAAGGAAGAAAGGGCACATGAGGTAGAAAGGGCGCAGAAGGAAGGAAATCACGAAGGATGAAGAAAAAACATAGACAAAAGAATAAAGAAAGAAAGCAAGAGGATAAAGCACGAAGGAGGACAACATGACATTCTAGAAATAGAAGAACAACAAAAAAGCTACATAAAGACCGAAAAGCAAAAGAAATCAAACAACCAATTAACTAAAGCTGGACATGCCACGCATTATAATGGGCTATTTTTGGGATAAATTGTCTAGGGATTTTGGGTATAAATATGTGACGAGATTGCGAGTGTTAGGAGTGAGAATCAGAGTCCGAAGAGAGAGAGAGAGTGAGAAATGAGGTTGAAAGATTACACAGAGTTCATGAATGTAATAGTCAGTTGGTAAGACATAGGATGAATAAAGGAAGAGTTTAGAGAGGATATTGTGTCTTATGTTCTTTAATTGTCTATGTGTGTTTCTGAATAATGTTTCTATGCTTCGTAGACTAGAATTAGTTTATGGATTAATTATGGTGCAATATTCATGAATGACTGTGTGAGTCTCTATAATAATCAAGAACATACATAAGTTAGAATAAGGAACAAAGATTCAAGAATCTGCCTCCCCTTCCATTACTACTGTAGAAGTCTGGTTCCTACAGTCCCAATAGATACCTCCGGTGAGACTTCATATACGCAAGTAGGTTATGCTGAAAGGGATAGTTTATTGAGGGTTTGTTGGTCATAGTTAAACTGATCCTTGGGTCTTACAACCGATGCACAAACCATAAACAACCAAAAAATGGTTTTGTTTCCAGGACTGGGAAATCGCGATTAAGGGAATGTTTTGGAGGCTGACGAAGAAAGAGATGACAGACTAGTAAGAATGAAAATAATGAGAGTTTGTGTGACAAGAGAACATGAAACCTTAGATGAGTGACAAGCAATGGATGCAAAGGTATGTGTTCATGGATTTGCATGAAATTTTCTTTGGAAAATTTCCAAAAATTCTGACCAAGTGGCTAGAGAGGTTGGTAGAGAAAACATGAAGGTTTAATGCTACAGTGACGAAGAATTGGACTCCTGCATTGGTAAGACAACTGAATTCAGTAAGTAACCCAACTACTCGAGCAATTGATTTTTGGTTGGATAGTGTACTAGGGGGTTATGTTACATAATTTTCCGTAGATTTCATTCAATCCTATAGTGTTGCAGAAATAATTTTTTTCAAAGGCCTGCGCGAAAGGTTCTTAAAATTGTTGAATACATGGATAAAAATGTTGTTAAATGAAAATCGCATGATAATAATGAAGTCCGATAGCTAAAAGGTATTTACGCACATATGGGGGTTCAGAGGATGACAAAAGGATCGTCTGAGAGAAGGAAGGAAGCAATGAAAACTGAAGGAAGGGACTGGGGATGCAAGAAGGTAGTAAACCAGAGGAAGATTACGAGTTTGAAGAGTTGTGTAGAGGAAGGAGGTACAAAAGGAAAAAAGACTAGGGTTGGGAGAGAAGAGCCGCACAATGATCCAGAAGAACGAGAACCTTGTGCACAAGTTTGAATCATGGAGATACCATATATAGGAGGAGGAGAAGAGGAGTGTCAATCCATTCTAGTGATAGAAGAGCCGATAATTCCTACTCAGACATGATCTTGCATTGAATCCACAAGTCCGTGTGCATCACCACACCACAATCAAAGATAAAATTTGAAGACTTTTTGAAATCCATCGTAGTTAGTCAAGGAGGATAGAATAAGAGAAGTCAGAATAGTGGAAGTAATGCACAAAGTCAAAATCATAGTCCACCAACATCACCAAGGGGGGGACTACACAAACCAACATGGAGGGTGTAGATAATAATCTTATACTTCCTGAATTCAAGGGAGTGGGATCAGAGGATCCATAAAAAAAATTGTTTGTCTATGAAACAGTTTGGTCGCTAAGAACATATAGGATGAGGCTGCAAAGATTGCATAGTTAGCGACAACATTTAGAGGTCGTGCGCTAGTATGGTATATGAAGTTACAAAGTATTATGCCTACGAGGCAGGATAGGACTTTGGAAAAGATAAAGCAAGCACTACTAAAGGAGTTAAAAAATCCAAATTCAAAATAGTAGTACATCACTGAATTGAAAGAGATAAAACAGGTACAACCAGAGTTAGTATGGGATTACGATCATCTCTTTAAGGATTTGATGGGAAGATTGAATTTCCAAATTCCAGATCAACAAAATCAAGAGTGGTTCATTGCAGGACTTCTACCCCACATTCGTAGATCATTAATTCAACAAAAATTTGCATCACAACTCAAGGCTTTGGAAATCACAATGAAACTGGAGACATCGCTGGCAGGAGTCACTGGAGGAATGGAAAAATTTCAAATGTAGTTGGCTACATTAACAATTCAACTGGATGAGATTAATAATGGAAGGAAGAAATGAGAGCAGGTCTGGTGTACCAGATGCTGGACGAAGGGCCATCAGAAGGATGAATGCCAAACATTTGCACAATATTTGTTAGCTGGAGTACCAAATACACTACTAGGGGAGGATACTGCGATATCTGTAAGAAATGGGGTCATCACCCCATTGAGTGTCCATTACTATAGAAGTATCAGAGTACTCCAAAGAAATATTTTTGAAACTTTTACAAGTTAGTGTGGCATGAAGAGAAGGATTTTCCCGCATTCAACCTACTAAGGGAGTGCACATCAGATATGTACAGGATCCAAGAAGAGAATATTGGTGCAGAAGGGGGTGGTGTATAGTATAACAACCATAGGGGTTTAAATAATGGGAATAGAGGAAACTTTGGTAGAGGCCAAGGTAAAGGGACTTTTGGTAGAGGAGGATGAGGACCAATTATCTGTTATAATTGTAATCAACCTGGAAACTTGACCTGGGATTGCCAAAATATGTGTACCATATGCACATATTGTAGAGCACTGGATCACAAGACAGGAGAATGTCCCCAACTAGTTTCAAAATGGAAAGCCAGAGGAACCCCAACCTAGAATCATAATTAGAATGTGTAGATGATATCAGTTGAAAGATGCAATGAATGACCAACAATGGCAGTTGTTACACACGAAGGAGATAGAACATGGACTGATCAAGGAAGGAGGCTTGAGCAGTGGGTAATAAAGTTTGTAGGGCCTATACCACCGTTCGATCCATAATAGGAGAAAGAGACCTATTAGGAAGCTAGAAAATAAATGCTTGGACCATAGGAGGGAGAATCCACATCAACGCTACCTTAGATAGAATATCAAGCTATGCGAGAGAAGCCAATTGTGCAGGTAAGTACAGTATCAAAATTCTTAAAGAGTTGTGTAGAAATATTGAAAGATAGGACTGCGCTAAGTACCTTATATGACATGATTGATCAATGCACGAAAGGAAGAGAAACCCCTATCACGCGGAGAATAGTAAACCAGGTACTGCGCAAGAAGAGAACCGATGGAGAATTCATGTTCAATGCACAGATTGGAGAGTATGATGTGGATAATATAATTTTGGACTTAGGATCTGATGTGAATGTACTACCTAAGAAAACCTATGAGATGATGGATGAACCTGAGCTAGTATGGTCCCATGTTCAGTTAAGGCTCGTGAATCAACATAAGATAGTCTCGATTGGGCGACTGACAGGTGTACCTATGAACATAGATGGGGTGCACAACATGGAATAATTTGAAGTTATTGAGATAACAGATGATAGTCAACCATATCCAACATTGATGGTACTGAAATGGCCCTTCGAGAACCAGGAAATTATTATCTTGAAAAGGAGGGAGATGATTTTTGAGGTTGGGGATCTAAAAGTTACTGCACCTTTGGACCCATCAAAAAAGAAGAGATACACATAGTCAACAAGAGGTAATGACATTGAAAACTTATATAATATGATTGTGTGGATGGAGGATTATGTCGAGATGACAATGGATGGTGCACTAAGTTGGATAAGTATCATTTCATGCGCATCAAATTCAGAAGTCGATATAGAGAATTGGCGTAGAGGATGGATGGAGTATCAACTAGACAATGTGCACATATAAACTGATTATTGAGTTTTATTGGCACAGAGCTATGTGACCCACCTAAGTATGATGGACTAAATAAGATTTGTATGTCTATACAACCATTTGAGTTATAGGTACTCGAACAACAATGGTTGTTGGCATTGGATGTCATCTTGAAGGAAACTTCAACTAAATGGTGGGATACACACTGAAATGGAATGAAGGACTAGGCACAATGTCATAGACTTATGCAGATACGATTTGGGCCCGAGGAAGAAGAAGGTGCACATAAATACACAGGAGAGAGTGACCCGATGGGTCATTTCGAAAGACGTAGGGATTTATGGCGCTGAAAATCAGAGATAGAGTGGATGCACAAATTCATACACACATTGGACACAATCCCGAAGAATTGGTATTTAGAATTGGAGATGCACAGGGAGACATCAAAATGGGAAGAATTGGTCCAAAGATTCGAAATCACGTTCACATTTGAACATGAATATCCATCCATACATGTCTCACTATAGGCCATTTGAACAAGTATCTTCTAAGATATAAAGACGACATAAGCAATACCCTTATGTAGTACACACAAAGCCAATATGATGGTCCAAAAACTATTGGAATGTTATAATGTAACGAAGGAAGAATTTGAGGAAGAGGATCCCAGGAATGTACAAATACCAAAGACAGAAGGAACATGCACAGTAGAAGAGACTTACATCTGTTGCGTACACACAACCTATAAATATGAAGAAGGTCAACATTGGGATAATGGATAATCCTAAGTTTGTGCACATAGGAAATTATTGGAAAGATGAGACAATTGAGAAGGTTGCAAAATTATTGCGGGAATATCATGATTTATTTCCAACCACATTCTCAGAGATGAAGGGGATAGCAGGCGACTTAGGCAAGATGAATATCCCACTAAAACCTAGAGCTAATCTAGTATGATAGATACCTTACAGGTTGAAATCAAGGTACAAGGAGAAGGTCAAGGTTGAAATAGACAGTATGCTAGACACATGAATCATTGAACCAATCGTTGAATATGAGTGGGTTATCCAAATGGTGGTGCAGGACAAGAATACATGAGAAATTAGGATTTATGTGGATCTAAGGAAATTGAATGACTCATGCTTACATGACCCATTCCCAACATCATTCATAGATGAAGTACTAGAGAACTTAGGAGGTCAAGAAACTTATTCTTTTACCGATGAATTCTCTGGGTACCATCAGATAAGGATTGAACATATAAGAATTGTGCAAGAGGATAGACACAAAACCACATTTTTGAAGGAGTAGGGCAGTTATTAGTACACAATGATGCCATTTGAATTGAAGAATGCCCCTGTAGTGTTTTCTAGGGTAATAGTGGCAACATTCAAGGATTTCATCCATAAATGTTTGTAAGTTTACTTAGATGATATGACGATGTTCATTTTACTACAAGATCATATAGAATTTCTTTGACTTTTGTTAGATCTATGTAGACATTGTTACATATCACTGAACTTAAAGAAACGTATCATTTGGGCACCGTTTGGAATTCTACTAGATCATGTAATATGAAAACAAGGACTATTGGTTGATCCATCTAGGATCGTAGTAATTCTAGAGTTGGAGCCTCCAACATTAGTCAAGCAATTGAGGGAAACTTTGGGTCATACATGGTATTACAATAAGTTTATGAAAGGATATGCACATATTACAACACCCATGGAAAAGTTACTGAAGAAGGAAGCCAAGTTTAAATGGAATGAGGATTGTCAGAAGGGGATGGACACTTTGAAGCAGAAACTAGTAACCACACCAATTTTGATCTTTCTGGAGTGGAACAAAGAGTTCCCTGTACATGTATATGCATCATCCATAGCATTGGGCACAATGTTGTCACAACCAAGAGAGGGGGAAATAGATCATTCAATTTTGTTTACAAGTAGGAAGCTCTCTATATTTGAAAATAATTATACCACTACAAAATGGGAAAGACTGGCAATGGTCTATGCGCTATAGAAGTTCAAGCACTACCTACTGGGGTCCCACTTCAAGATGTATACATACCATTCTGAATTAAAGTACTTAGTGAACAATCCTGTATTAGGAGGAAGAATATGCATATGGATTTTATTATTTTAGGAATATGACTTTGAAGTCATAGTAAAACCAAGGAAGTTGAATCTCAGACTAGATCATCTCTCACGAATATTGACAGGAGAGGATGCATGTAATTTAGATGATAATTTCACATATGCGCAATTATTTGTAGTAAGGATGGTGGATTATTACTTCACATACATTGTAGAATTTTGAAGTACAAGTATGGCCCCCTCTGAAATGATAGTTGCGTAGAAAAAATAATTGGTAGTGAAAGCAACCAATTATCAGTTGGTTGCAGGGAACTTGTATAAGTTAGGGGTAGATGGAATATTGAGGCGTTGTGTACTGAAACATGAAAGTCCGATTATATTGGAGAAGCACACGATGGGATTGTTGGAGGACATTATGCCGGCAAAGCAAAGACACAAAATATTTTATGCACAGGGATTTGGTGGCCTACACTGCACAAATATGCGAAGGAGTATTGTCAGTCATGTGGCATGTTTCAAAGAGTTGGAAAACCATCTAGGAGAGATGAAATGTTGTTAAATCCACAATTTATGTTACAAGCATTTGATAAGTGGGCGATTGAATTTGTAGTAGCGATCAACCCACAAGCAAGGAGATTTGGGGAAAGATACATCATCACTGCAAAAAAGTACTTGACCAGGTGGGAGAAAGAAACGCTAGTTACTGATTGTATTATCGATAATGCTACACGATTTCTATTCGAGAATGTTGTCGCAAGGATTGGATGTTTTCTCATATTACTTAGTGATTAAGATACACACTTTCTGAACAAAACAATTACAACATTAACGAATGATTTTTAGATTCATCATCAAAAGAGTACCCCATATCACCAGCAAGCCAATGGCATAGTGGAAGCATTTAATAAGATATTGGAAATTTCTTTGACAAAGATATGCAATGTAGGGAGATATTATTGGGACTTATGCATATCTGCAGTACTATGGGCTATATAAATACAAGTAAGAAGATAACGGGGAAGACACCTTTTCGGTTGGTCTATAGATAGGAAGCAGTGACACCGATGGATTTCATTCTACATAGCCTGCACATTGCAACATTCATTGAGATATCAGATACTGACGTGATTGAGGAGCGGTTGGCACAATTAGTTCAGCTTGAGGATCATCGATTTATTGTAAGATTCCATCAGCAGGTTCAGAAATCCAAAGAGAAGGCCTGACATGATCGACACATTAAAACCAAGAAATTTCAAGTCAATGATTTGGTACTACTCTATGAAAACAAGTATCTTCAACATCCAGAGAAGTTTCAAATGCACTGGTTAGGTCCGTATGTGATCCAACAGATAGATAACATCAATGCTGTGTGGTTGGAAACCTTGGATGGAAGAATCCTCGAAGGAATGGTGAATGAAAGTCGAATGAAACTCTATAGAGACAGTCGAAAGTATGCGTAGTAATCTGGGTTGCGCCAAGACCCCTATATTATAGTAAGTGTACCATAGTAGTAAGAAAAATAAGAAAAACCAAATAAAAAGTAGAAAAATGAAGGAAAAGAAATAAAAAGTAGCAATGGAGGGAAAAAAGTGTGTTGAAATAACAAGGTATCAAAACTTGTGCAACTGAGCTGATAATCACACACGACGATAACATTGTGCCTAGTTCAAAGATAAGATATAGACATGCCTGACTACGAAGTCTACAGTTGGAATAGAAATGAAATATTGCACAGGTTGGAAACGACAAGACCGTTAAAATCAGTCAGGAACTAAACAAAAGTTAAGACACTGACATGACGAGTCACAAAAGCACCGTATAAGCCTTAAATAGGAAAATTCGTCGAAAATCACGAACATATCAATAGTACGAAATGGGAATCATAAGGAGGATTTGGAAATTAAGGAGTATTTACTTACCAGGTCACCAACTATGAGGCTAGATTGGACAAGGCAGTTAAGGCGGTATGAGAGAGGTATACTAGGCTCGAATGCACAAAACACCGAGAAGGAAAAAAACTCTAAGGCATTGTTTCATGCAAGAAAAAGTGAACATAGTTGAATTACCAAAGAAAGATTCAACAACTTGCATAGAAACACCGAGCTCGTCAATCATTCTAGCATACAGATAGAATGGAACCACTAAGAATGGGAGGACCATTTGCTGCAACAAAGAAACAATCAAAGAAACCAATAGATGTGGAGGTCGAGGAGGTGTCCAGAACTTCGGCCTTGACGCCTCCAACGGTTTTTCATAGGTATTATCTACCTCCAAGGAAGGATGACACACCCTAGTAACCATACCAGTGAGTGCCAAGTATCCATTACCAATAGCACAGTCCCGAAGGGAATCAATAGCAATAAAGACATGCTCGACAAGGTGGCCAACTTGAAATTTATGGACCAAAATATCACAGACACACATAAATTCCCTGAGTTAGACATGGATCAATATTTAGGCACGAAGATCGACCCCGGCAGATGAGAAATTTGGGTGGAACCATAGGAATGGGTGTTGGGCTTGGAGAAAGCCAGGATATTGAAATTGTTCAAAATTCCACATTTCAAATGAAGTATGAAAATTAATGCCCGTGTCAAGGTATTGCTCAGCTGTGTCCATGGGGGGACACTCTAGTTAGATCCCATAGTTTCAATTGATACTGCACTAATTTCTTGTATCATAGGGTTGAGAAAAGAAAGTGAAGACCCATCCTTACTATTCCACAAAATGGGAGAGCAATCCCTCTCCAAGGCCATGAAAGACAAGTATGACACATTCATAGGAAAAGTGGGTCTATATGTGAAGAGCATCAATGGAAAGGAGTTCAGGTTTACGACACAGGTTTTGTCCTACAAGTTGTTGCATAAAATTTGAAGAGACGAAGTGTTAGCAATAGTAATTTCCATAACCAAGAGATGCAAGGAAGGTGTTTAGATGAACCGGGTGACATTTATTTTTAATCATTGTTTACAAGATTTCACAGAGTCCCATGAGAAGGGTGCTAAGTTTCACTATGCATGGTTACGCATTCTCATTGTGTTGGTCGGGTGGCAGGAGCTTTCATATTACCAGTGCATGCGTGCTTTAGGTTGCATCCTTTTGGCTTCTTGGTATGCCAACTTTTGGCACTCAAGCATCAAGAGACGACACAATGACAACAATGAAATTTTTTATACCTACTTGTAGCTCATTACGAATGTATTCGAGACTACAACGTTCATTATAGAGGAAGCATTCATTGCATACAGGGATGTCACGAGCTTCAGATCCAACATGCACCATCTGTATGTGCAAGACAAAAAGAATCCTACGCGACAATATTTTCCAACCAGTTACCGGTTAACAGTTGAAGACATGCACTTATTCATCTCTGCCTAGGAGGATGACTAGAAGAGTCCAATCGACAAGACAAGATCCTCAAAAGAGGATGTAGACTAAGAGAAAAGTGAGGGGGAACATGACCAAAAAAATGGCACAGGAAATCGTCCTAGCCAATCCAAATTCCCTGACGACCAACTCAAAATAAAAGATAAGGAGCCCGAAAAGACAAGAGGGGCGCGAAAGAAAGCTAAGGCACCACAACAGACCCATTTTTACATTTTAACCGATGAAGATATGGATCGGATTGGATATCAAATCAGGGATTCCACAGAGAAACTCTGGGAGGAAGCTGCCAAGAAGCACGAGTTGTTTTAGGATAAATCCGTAAGTGCGGACACGAACCGATCTCCCCAGATCCACCTGGATCTGGAACAAACAGTGACAGAATACTACTCTTTCCCTAGTTCTAAAGTATTGAATGGACAAGAGAAGAAGGATGATGTACT
>ML781798.1:242274-268234 GCA_009831015.1 Picea engelmannii
TTTTGTTTTTGTTTTTCTTACTATAATACACTACTATGGTACATAGGTTCCTATGCAGGTTAGTATAATGCACAGATGGTTGGCCATCCCTACAAAGTTTCAGTCAAATCCCATTCACTAGTCTCCCCAAGACTTCACCATTCAACATTTATAGTTTCATAACACTTGCTTCTATCATATACTTGATTAGATATGGACCTAACCAATGCATCCTAAACTTCCTTGGGTGTTGCATGAACTTTCTGTCATATAACAACACTAAGTATCCCGCTTGAAACCTTTTATGTTTAATATGCCTATCATGCCATGATTTTTCTCTTTCCTTATGGACTTGTTGATGGAATCCTTTGAAAAATTGGTCTTCCTCGAGTTGTAACAACCATGACAATCTTTCCTCTATTGTGCCAGAGTCTGAAAGATAAAAAAACGTTGTAACGTGCAAGCTTGGCACAATAAATTCCATTGACATTACTGATTCTTGTCCATATACCAACCTAAAAGGTGTCTGTCCTGTCAAATTTGTTCTTGTTGTTTTATATGCCAATAATAATACTACAGGGATCCTCAAGTCCCAATCACCCCTTCCTACATTGTCGATCTTTGTCAAAACTTTCTCCAAAATTTTATTGAAGGCTTCTAATGTCCCATTTTCCTGAGGGTGATATGGCATGCTCCTATGATGGTGAATTTAAAACTCCTCAGTTAATACTGCAATTGTATTATTCAATAAGTGCATCCCTTGATCACTCAGTAAAGTGTGCAGGTAGCCAAACCTTGTAATGAAATTCTCAAACAAAAATTGTGCAACAATATCCATGATGTAGTCTATTTGGGATCAGTCTGTAGGGTCTCTATATTAATATCTTAGCATTTGGTCTCAAAGGGATCTTCATTCCTCTTAACTCACCAACTATGCATTTCATTTATGAAAATATGGTGTTTCATGGAAACCTGCACATGAGACCTAGGTAAAGCATACACAAACAAAGCTTATCAAGAAAAGGAAGAGAGATACAATATGAAGAATGAGAATCAATGTATATAATGATATATCAAATGAGTGAGTGATATTCACTCATATAGGTAATGAGATCCTATCTTAGGAAGTGATTGTATAAAATTAGAAAGTTTAAAATAGAACTAGTCAGTTAAATCCCACTGAACTAGTGTGCATAAAATAAAAATTTCTCCAACACCCCCCTGAACATCACTATGGAGTAAAAAATGAGTCCCAGCTACTAGGACATATTAGGTAATCATTTACAATGCAACTAATGAACACTAAATAAAAGTGAGGAAAGAGGAAAAACCACGTGGGAAACCCCCCCTCCCCCCCTCAAAAGACAATGCATCAAAAGAAGAAAAGGAAGCTACTAGGAAATTGTGTTCTTCACTTCAAGATGATCTCATAAAGTCTGAAACTTCTGCTTAGTGAAGTTCTTGGTGAATATGTCGAAAGTCTATTTAGAGGAAGGACAAAACTGCAAATCAATGATCCTATCATGTACTAAATCTTTGATGAAATGCATGTGGACCTCAATGTGTTTGGCTTGCTGTCGTTGTAATTGATCTCTGCAAAATATCGGTGTACTCTTATTGTCACACCATATGATAGTCGGACAGTGAAACTGGATACCAAGCTTGATAAGGAACTGTTGAATCCAACGTGTCTGAATGACATAGTTGACTACTCCTCTGTACTCAACATCAATGGAAGATAAAGCAATGGATGATTTATTCTTACTTGACCAACCAATTGGGTCTGGCCCCAAACTGAGAGTGTACCAGGACATGGACTTGTGATCTGTTCTATCTCTAGCCCAATATGAATCTGTGAAGAATATGAGATATAATGCAAAACCAACTGCATAGTGAATCCCATAACTCATGGTTCCCTACACATATCTAAGGATGCACTTGGAATCCTTCCAGTGTAGATCACGGGGTTCCTGCATGTATCTGGAAACTTCTCCTACCGCATATGAGATATTTGGATGGGTGTGGGTGAGATACAGAAGACTCCCCACCAACTTTTTATATAAAGTGTTTTCCACTAATGGTGTATCCCCACCATTCTCAAGTTTGATCCCAAATAAGAAGGGTGTAGGTGCAGACTTATAGTATGCCATGTGGAATCTATCTAGAAGATCCTTGAAATACTTATCTTAAGAAAGTTTGATGTCGGAAGCATCCTGACTAATATCAAGACCAAGAAAAAAGTGTAGTGGACCCATGTTCATCATAGAGAACCTGTCATGCAAAATAGATTTGACCAAAGCAATGGCTAAAGCAGAGCTACCAGTGATCAAAATATCATCAACATAAAGTACTAAAATCATCATAGAGTCAATAGTCAACATGTACACATTGGAATTAGATTTACATATAACAAAGTCATGTGAAAGCAAGTAAGAATCCATATTTGCATACCATGCTCTAGCTGCCTGTTTGAGGCCATAGAGAGACTTCTTCAGTCTGCATACTAAAGATGAGTTCTGAATGAACCCCTGTTGCTGCTCCATGTAGATCTCCTCTGAAATGTCACCATGAAGAAACACATTATTCACATCCATCTGGTGAAATTCCCATCCTTTGGCTATTGCAATGACTAGATCCAAGCGAATGGAGTCCATCTTTTCTACAGGAGGAAAGGTCTCATCATATAATGTATCCCATGAATCTATTGAAATCCTTTTGCAACTAATCTGGCCTTGTACCTTCTCACCTAACCATTTGTTGCTCTCTTGGTCCTATAGACCCATTTTCATATGACAAGTTTCCTCCCTGGTGGAAGTGGAACTAGATCCCAAGTCTGATTCTCTAGGAGAGAGTCATGCTCCTCCTGCATGGCTGATTCCCATAATGTATTTCCAATAGCCTCACTATAGGTATATGGATTAGAATATTGAACCATATAGTAATTCATGGGCATCGCTGGTTCAAAAGCTGAAAGTACATGAGAAATATCCACATGATGAGATTGAGTCTTCATTGAATCCAATGGATCCCCTGCAAGGTTTCCTGCTTCCTAAAGTGTGTATTGTGCCCACTTGGGAATTTTCTGAAGCTCCGAATCAAAGTAAATATCATGCATGTCAAGTACAGTAACTAAATCAAATGAAAATTCAACCCTTTTACCTCTTTGAGTGACCTGATAAACTGAGAGAAGATTTATAGAAATCTTTGGAACATGTAAAACATTCTCAAAACTTCCATTACGGAGTTCCACTCTTCCCTCTCCTACAACTGCTATTGGAGTATCATCCCCCATGAGAATAGGAGGTCCAGAGCATGAAATCAAAGAAGTAAACAAATCCTCTTTAGTTTCCATATGATGGGATGCGCTAGAATATATAATCCATGAATCATATGAGGAATTAATTGCAACCAGAGCATGATGATTACCTTTTTTAGGCGCATGGTATTCTTCCTTCTTCTTCTTGGCTCCTTCAAGAATGAAGTCTCCAAGGTTATTCTTCTGAAGTACCTGTGTCATAAGATCGATCTTCTTCTTCATGCATGTGGATTCTTCATGATTCAGTTTATTGCAATATGTGCACTGCTTTCCCTTCTTCTTCTTCCCTTTGGAGTTTGAAGAATCTTTGGAACCTGAAGAATCCTTGAAGGGTTTGGAATATCCCTTCTTCTTTGGCTTTGGATGTAATAACTCCTTTCATTTCGGCTTCGATTTCTGATTGGATCACCCTTTTCTTTCATGCATGGTGAGTGCATGTGCTTTGGGATCTTTCATGAGGCCCATATGTATGATTTTTGTGTACTCTTGTGTGAGAGACTCAATGAACTGAGCCATTGTAGGAATTTTCCAATTTGCTCCCAAAAGACATCTGCCATAATGAAAATTGGAGACATATAAAATGTATTTTGATCCTATCTTGGCCAAGATTGTTAGAATAAGTTTTTTCTCTTGTGTAGACTTGTAAATACCACATTCACCCAAGCTCAATATCAAATACTTAAATTTAGTAAAGAAATCATGTATATTATCAAAACTTTTAGGGTCTAAGGTATTCAACTCTACCTCAAGAATATGACCTCACATCTCATCCTTCTTTCCAAAGAGTCCTTCCAAGGTGGTCCAGATCTCGTTTGGAGTCTTTCATACGACAACATGAAACCATAAATCAATGGAAATTAACTCAAGAAGTAGTCATGTAGCCTCATCCTTACGGTTCTCCCATCTGGTCTTCTCAAGCATTGATGTAGGTTTTGTTTATGTCGCCATTATCAAATTATAAAGTACTTTTCCTTTGAGTTGGAATGTGGCCTTAGTATTCCATTCAAAATAGTTGTACGGTGTGAGTATTATCACCAAAATTGATTGTAGAAGTTGCATTGCCTCCATCCCTGCTATTGTTTCTGAAAAGATCCTGAAAACCCAGATCGTGGATTCCGAGATATGACATATGGTTCTATGGAAGGTATAGATATGATAAAAAATATATATCTCCTAAACTATGATGTGGGTTTTGGATATTTTTTGTGAGCATGAGCATCCCTATGTTATATGTGTCTAGTCAAAATTTCAGCCCGACCCAGATCACATATTTCGATATATGGCTATTTTACTGCAGAAAACGAATTTTCTGGAGGGCA
The DNA here is from genome assembly GCA_009831015.1 of Picea engelmannii. Classification (NCBI taxonomy): domain Eukaryota; kingdom Viridiplantae; phylum Streptophyta; class Pinopsida; order Pinales; family Pinaceae; genus Picea; species Picea engelmannii. Next base: position 246,889 of record ML781798.1, read on the forward strand.
GCTAAATCATCGCACCCCAGGTGAAGAGTACAATGCGACGACGTTGCAACATAAATTGTGTATAGGTTGCGACGATTACCAAGTTTTTTTTTTTCTTAAGTGTGAGTTAGATCATCGCACCATTCGATAAGAATAGGCTGCGACGATTCCAACCATCACACTCTTCGATAGGGATAAGTTGCGACGATGACATAAACTAGGTTTACTCAATCCTCTTTAGCTCTTCTCTGAATTGTATGGGTTTCTCCAAGAAGATTGGCTCTGATACCATGTCAGTGTTTCATAGAAACTTGCACAGGAGACCTAGGTAAAGCATACACAAACAAAGCTTATCAATAAAAGAAAGAGAGATACAATATGAAGAATGAGAATCAATGTATATTATGATCTATCCAATGAGTGAGTGATATTCACTCATATAAGAAATGACATCCTATATTAGGAATGCATGCATAATCGTGATGGTATAAAATTAGAAAGTCTAAAATAGAACTAGTCCGTTAAATCCCATGCTGCAGTCTATGACTGGTGCTGCTTCTTCCCATCCGATCAAATATTTTATCGCAGTGATTATATACCTAGCTCCTGATCTCCCGATATCATTTTCTTTATACTTTGGGCTTAGTCTGTATGGCCTCTATCTTACTAGCTTAGCATTTGGCCTCAAAGGGATATCCATTTCTCATAACTCACCAACTATCCCTTTCATTTTTGAAAACATGGTTGGGAATAGATCCTAATACTCGTGTAGTAAGTCTGCAATCTTTTCCACATTTTCATCATTCCATTAGTAGCCTATCTACGCAGAATTTAGATTTTGTTTTTTCCCAATAATCACCTTACACATATTTAATAGTTGTGCATACACAACATATCCAATCTCTAGGCCTTATATTGTGCATTCCCCCTTAGTTTCATGTATTTGTATATTTCTTGTATATTCATTATCCTAATATTTTGTAGCAGCATTATAACATTCCAATATGTCATGAAATGTCATAGAAGTTGTATGTGCACTACACATAGGTATTAAATCCACTGACCCTTATATTGAAAAAAATTTGTTTCCAATGTCCTATGTTGGCCCTCGACCAATTTTTGGAGAACCTTGGTCATGTTTTACCACTTTTGGGAATTCCACAGGCTGGTCGAAGACAAAGCACTAGGCGAAGCGGAGATCGCAAGATATCAACCCCTTTTTAGGGAAATTTTGGGTTTAGGGTTTATGTAATGGGTATGGGATGTCGGCCCATAAGTTTACCCATGTTTAGGCCCATTTTTTAATGTATAAAAAGAAATCTAGGCGATGTAAGTAGAGAGACCTAGTAGAATCGCCTTAGTGTGGAGCTAGAGGCTTTGTGCATACTATGTGTTAAGACATGTAGAGCTAAGTGCAAGTGATTGTAAGAAGCTTGTGTGCATACTTTGTAAGAAGGATTTGTGCTGTGACCTAACTCTGGGAAGGAGGATTTGGCAAGGTGCGCACAAATCTCCTGTCCTATGCAGAGTGGGGTTTTTGGGCTCTGTGCATGTAAGAATATTTACATAAGATAATAAAGAAGAGAAGAGTTGGTGGATGTAGCCCCACACTGGGGTGAACCACACATTTCCTGTGTTATGGTTTCTTTGTGCGTTATGGTTTTTATATTGTTCATATGATTTAAGCTTAGTGCAGTAGTGAATGTTTAGATCAATCTGGTATGATATATTAAGTGCTTAGTGATGTGAATGAATTCTACATCTAATTTCTTGTGCTTAGATGTGTTAGATCCGGTTGAATATTGTGTTGTTCTGTAATTAGGGTTTGGATCTGCGATTTTGATAAGGGTTAAATACTGATGAATTCTTACTGCTAAGTGATTTGTTAGAGTGGTGTAATCAAAGATCCGTGTCCCGACTAGGTTGCATACATTTGAGTCCTACAACCACCCCTTCCTTTACCTCAAGTGAGAATTCATCTGCTTCGTAGCTGTTGCCGAAAGGGTCGATAGTTAGGGTCTTGTTGGTGTGTTGTTGAAGCGTTGAACCCTGGGTCTGCCCCTGTGCCAACAAATGATTCTGTTGCTGGGACTGAAACTGTGATTGCTGGGAACTGAAGAAAAGAAAAAGATCTATGTGTAGATTTTCTACTTTAGTACATAGTATTATACTTGACTTGTGAAGCTCTATGCTAAGAAGAGAAGTATGATCTGAACAAAAAAAAAGAGGTAAGATCTTGAAGCTTTGTGCTATGAGAAAGGTAAGACAAGTGAAAATTTTTATTTCGAAAGAATGGATCTAGGTATGTTTAATAGATTTGGTCCTAATCTAAAAACTAGGGTACAACTAGAAGAAAGAAGATTTGATATGAATAGATCTGATAGAAATAATGAAAGATATGTTATTCCTATGCATAGAAAGAATGTTTGGACTAACAAATGGATGCAAGATCCTAGAAATAATTTTTTGCAAGTTAGTTACTGTGATCCCAGTGCGCAATACAAGAAAGGTTGGGGATCGTTCAAGAGAAAGAGAGGATTAAATCTTTTCTATAGTTGCACAAGACCAGGACATCTTGCTAAGGAATGCCCTGGTAGAGGTCCTATTTTCCTTTGTTGTAAGGTTACTGGACATGAAGCTTTGGATTGCCCTAGAATGATAGCTAAGGTTGAAAAGATGAATATGAGATAAGAAAACCCCGAGGAATATCAAGAGACTAAGAACCAGAAAGAATCAGAGATTATATTATTGCAGATGAAAGAAACCTCAAATGATCACAAAGACACCAGTTTATTAGAGATCTTAAAAAAAAAAAGTACATAGAAACACGAATAAGAGACTTCGACATAGATTGTGTCCTGGATGAGGAAACACAGGTGAATACCATGATAGAAAGAACTTGGGAAATTTTGGAAAAGCCTGTTATGGTTCCTTCATTCGGAGGAATATGATTATTTAGAGGAAATATGATAACCCTATGTGGAAGACTTACCCAGAAATATATGAGTGCTCATGGCACTTTGACAGAAGAAGAATTTGAGATTGTTAAGTTTTTTCAGAACAACGCCCCATTTTCTATTTTGCTAGGAAAAACTTGGATTGAGAAAGATCAGATACGAAGGAAACAAGAAGAGAAGGATATAGAAAAGAAAAAGGAACTAAGAGATTTCATGACTAGGAGAATATCACACTTACTAAAAGAACAAGAAGACCAATTGAAGCTACTGAGGACCAGAGATATGGACGTCGAAGTTGAAAGAACACGGGAAGACATGAAAAACCTATCTATACAGGAGAGTAGAGCACCTACCCCAGACAGAGAAGAAGTATCACCCTTGAACCTTATGAAAAATCATCGATAGGGGGAAGTTATATTTCCAAGAGAAAGTAAGAAATCAAAATGGGAAGAGGAACCCAATAACTCAGATTACAGGAAAGAAGGCTAGAAATCTCAGCAAGAAGAAAGAAAAGTTATAAAAGTTATAGGACGTTCCAGAGAGGACCCCGCAGAAAGAAGGTTTGCAGAACTGGAACTCCGGCAGGATATCAGAACAACAAAGATTGGCACTTCACCACGATGAAGCAATATGACCGTTGGAGGCGTCCTGACTATTATAACGATGCTCTAGAACAACTAGAAACATAGTTACTGCCAGAACGTTCACCACTAGACCATTATGACTACACCATAACAGATGGAATAACATTGATTGAGGAGTTCCTTCTCGTTGATAGAGTCCATTACGATGTTGTCTATTTATCCCATCAAGAATTGCACTGAGAACACTTTTTCCAATTGTGATTATCCGAGCCCACAAAGAACTAGTTGCTTTCGCACAATGATCATTGAGACCTTGCCATCCATTCTGTTACATTGAGTATTGTTCATCGACCTGAGATATCAGATCTCAAGTGTGCACGTCAGACAAAATTAATGCAGTAGAAAAATCCGTTGAAGAGATTCTAATGGACCTCATGGCTGAGAAGGTGATGTCCATAGGAGTTCAAGCATCATCAATGAGAGGAGTGAAAGCCTCCCCGTCAACTGCTCGTGGATATGAACCATATCGAGCCGCAATCGAGAAAAGAATCAAGCATCGTGATGAATTGGTGAATGAGAAGCTAATCCCATCCATCCTGCCTGACTACATCCCACCCCTGGCCAGTGTGGTGAGTCATGATAATGTCCCGAGGGACTTCGACTACACAGTCATCATTGCGTACCTCCTGAAGGGAATACGCGCAGTCAGACCACAGTTGGAGAGCATTCTGACGTTGAATATTAGTGACTATAACCTAGGAGACTACAAGAGCTATTACATGATCGCACCTCACAAATATTTGACCAAGACTAAGGGTAAGAAGTCGAAGATCATCCCCTAGCCATGGACCATGGACATCGCAAGGTCCACTATATTGAACGTGATGAAGATACCACACTTTGAAAGACATTAGGAGGTTAACACATGCGTTAAGATCCTGCGGTTGTGCTTCCAAGGTTGTTATCTGTCGTTGGACAGGCATATCATCGTCGATCCAGTGCTGATCCATAGGATCATCAGATTAAGCATGTAGGGACTAGACCCACAAGAATTTTATCGAGGGAAGGTTGTATATTGCGCTATGGTGTAGAATATTAAAGACACCTATGGCGATGTCGAGAAGGGGAAGAGAGGCTACAAGGTAGCCTCCATCCAGAATGGCGTAATGTGCCTAGCCTTCTAGTTGATCGCTGGTAAGATAGTAAGGAAGAACAGACCCACGCAGGTCACGGGTTTCATTGTTGACCTCCCAGTAAAATGCGTGGAAGGATTACAAATGAACTGGGCGAGTTACCTTGTCAACCAGTTAGAACAGGACTGCCGCAAAGCTCAGGATTAGGGCTATGAGTTCCTTTTTAGCTGGCTTTTGATCCTCATCATGTTCATTGCTTGGGAGATGCTGGAAAGAGTGACCTTCCATGACATTGATCCGTTTGAGCCACTAGGTGCGAAGCTCACCATGCTCTGGTATTTGAGCGATATGGGGAAACAATGGAAGTCGAACGTGGTGTTCCATACCTACTACCTACAGTTAAAGAGGGCTATTGAGTCTTTCTCTCGTATGACGTCGAACACCCTGGATAGGTTTAGACCATTTGTGAAGTTCCACGTAGATAGGCATTTTATATATATCACTGTGTGCAAAGATGAACATAAAGAAGAGATTTAGTCCTATTACAAGCTCACCGAGGACGATATGGAGGAAATCACCTAGGAGTGGCTTGAATAACTCCTAGTGCCAGTTAACCATGAAGAACTATCCGAAATCGACCTCATTGGAAGTTCGATGGTTACTCACGAAGAATATGATGCACCCAACAGTAGCAGGAAGAAAAAGAAGGAAGATGTACAGGAAATACACAACACATCAGAAGAGACTCCATCAGTTTCACCTAGCAGAGGAGGAGACGACGAAGTGGAAAAAGAAGAGAAAGAAGGGGAAGAAGACAAGAAGAAGCAGGGCGAAGTAACACCTCATAGGAACCAACTTGAAGAGGTAGAAACGTCCAAGAAAAGAAAGGTTTCCCCAATGAAACCTACATCATGGAAGAAGTCCAAAGCTAGTAAGACAAAGTTGCAGAATGTTCTCATGGGCGATGACTTCGACTTCATTATCATAGCTGTATCAAACACCTTGGAAGATATTTTGCAGAGATATGAAGCAAAACAAGAAATCATGTATGAAATAATTGAAGAAGAGATGATAGGGGTACAACAAGCCCTTCACTCCAGCCGCATAGTGTCCAATGTACCCCCGCCATCAGAAGAAATGGAGTTGGGAGATGACCCTACCCAACTTTGCAGAATAGATGATGCAACTGAAGCTCACCTTCGTCACATGCAAGAAGAAAAAGAACAGGCCACAATGGACCTGGAGAAATCACAAGAGGAAGTCATAGAGCAATGTCGAGTTGCGAAACAAGAGAAGGAATACCTCCAAATCAAGTTCGAAGAGGATAAAGCGCAGATCCAGAAAGAGAAAGCACAACTTCTCATGGAGTAGGATGGAGTTAAAGAAGTAGTCAACAAAGAACTTCTCTTTGTGACAAGCTTAGAACTGATAGAAAAAGACACAATGGAGAGTCAAGTAGCGAATCTTTCTGCAACCATCCAACAAATTCAACAGAGAGTAGCAGAATTGGAGTTACAAGAAGTACCAAGAACCCCGCAGGAAGTGCGAGACCAGCGAGAAGAAACTGCCCGAAGTGCAGTCTAGAGAATCAAGGCATTAACCTTGGAATGTAAACAACTTAGAAATTGAAGTGTGCAGAATTATGAGCGCCTTACCGAGTACCCTGAACTAAAGACACTAGAGTCGCAACTCCAGGAAGAAAAGAAGCAAGAAAAAATAGTACAAGCGCAGTTGAAGCCCTTGTCAGCGATCGAGCGAATGAAAAGATCCTAGGAATAACACATGACTCAGCAACAGGTCCATGCCATACAGAGAAAAGTCATGGAAGTGACTCAAAAGCTCCAGCCAGTCCATAATGCAACTTGCCTACTTTTTGAGGAGATTGAAGGATGAGGAAAACAACTAGAAAAAGTATTCACTGGAGTTGAATAACGCTTGGAAGGACCTGTGACCGAGGCAGTTATTCAGGAGTTCACCAAGCAGGAGGCCTTGGCAAAGCAGCAAGTCGAAGTAGCTTGAGCCAAGATCGAGGCGTTTGAGGCAAAGTTACCCAGAGCAGAGTGACTCGGGATGAGTCACATGTGAGTGTTGGGGGCCTGTTTGCCCTTGACCAAGTTTTGGAGAACCTTGGTCATGTTTTACCACTTTTGGGACTTCTACAGGTTGGTCGAAGATGGAGCTCAAGGCGAAGCGGAGATCGCGAGATCTCGACCCCTTTTTAGGGAAATTTTGTGTTTAGGGTTTATGTAACAGGTATGGGATGTCGGCCCATGGGTTTACCCATGTTTAGGCCTATTTTTTAATGTATAAATAGAAAGCTAGGCAATGTAAGTAGAGAGACCTAGTAGAATCAGCTTAGTGCGGAGCTAGAGGCTTTGTGCATACTGTGTGTTAAGACTTGCAGAGCTAGGTGCAAGTGATTGTAAGAAGCTTGTGTGCAGACTGTGTAAGAAGGATTTTTGCTATGACCTAACTCGGGGAAGGAGGATCTGGAGAGGTGCGCGCAGATCTCCTGTCCTATGCGGAGTGGGGTTTTTGGGATCTGTGCATGTAAGAATATTGACAGAATATAATAAAGAAGAGAAGAGTTGGTGGACGTAGCCCCACACTGGGGTGAAACACATATATCCTATATTATGGTTTCTTTGTGCGTTATGGTTGTTATATTGTTCATATGATTTAAGTTTAGTTCAATAGTGAATGTTTAGATGAATCTGGTATAATAGATTAAGTGCTTAGTGATGTGAATGAATGCTAGATCTGATTTCTTGTTCTTAGATGTGTTAGATCCAGTTGAATACTGCGTTGTTATGTAATTAGGGTTTGGATCTGTGATGTGAATAAGGGTTAAATACTGATGAATGCTAACTGCTAAGTTCTTTGTTAGAGTGGTGTAATCAAAGATCCGTGTCCCAGCTAGGTTGCAAACATTTGAGTTCTGCAACCACCCCTTCCTCTACCTCAGGTGAGACTTCATGTGCTTTGTAGGTGTTGTCGAAAGGTCCGGTATTTAGGGTTTTGTTGGTGTGTTGTTGAAGCGTTGAACCCTGGGTCTTCCCCTGTGCCTACAAACTACAAAGTTGTATCTACTAATGGGGATTCATTTTCACAAGTAAATGTTATTCTAAACCCTTGCGTTATCTCATTCCAGTTCGTTGTTTCTCTATGCATTTGTAGTTCTAGGTACTGGTTCTTGAGGATCATATCCAGTGTATGCAAGAACCTATGCATCCATTCCTCCTTCGGTATTGAACTCCATATCTTTCTGCACTATGCAATATGATCTATCAGGTCATTGAATCCTATGTATTTCTCTGTAATATACTCAACCTCAGTACCAAATCTAAATTGCATTAATCTTTTACACTGTTTCCAATCTTCTATTCCTTATTTTTGTGAAGCCCACCATCCAGCTGGAGTAGCCTTCAAGACAACATCTGATGCCAACAATATTTTTTGTTTCAGTGTCTACAACTCAAACGCCTTTACAAATAAGCCTATGTCAGTCAAACCATCATACTTGGGTGGGTCACATAAAATCATTCCAATCCAGTGCAATGATCGAGTGATGCGGGCACACTGTCTGGTTGTTACTTCATGCATCCTTTGCTACCAGTGTTCCAAACCTTCCTATGAATATGATGCACATGATCTAATGCTTATCCAACTTAGGATGTCATATGTAGTCATATTAATGTATTCATCCATTCATGTAGTCATATTATATAGTTTATCAATTCCATTCCCTTTAATTGGTTCTATATACCTATTTCCTTTTGTCGAATCCAAGGATCCGGTAGCCTTCAAGTCCCCTACTTCAAAGATCCTTTCCCTTTTCTTCATATTAATAATTGTCTGATCGTAAAAGGTCGATTCAATCCCCATCAAGGTTGGGTATGGATGACTATCATCCATGATCTTGATGACTTCAAAATCAGTTATATTGTGCATCCCATCTATATTTATAGGTACCCCTAATAATCGACCAACTGGTACTATCTTGTGTTGGTTCTCCAATATTAATTGGATGGGAGGCCAAATTAAATTCGGTTTCCCCATCATTTCCCATGTTTTCTTTGGTAACACATTTACATCAAAACCCAAGTCTAAAATAACATTGTCCATGTCATAGTCCCCAATTCGCACACTTAGTCTAAACTCTCTGCTTGTCCTCTTTTTACACAGTACCTGATTCACTACCCTATGTGTGGTAGGAACTTCCCTTTCCTATGCATAATGACCAATCATTCCACGCAATGCATTCAATGCAATTTTATCTCTCATCAATTATAAACAAGTATTCAAGAATTATTTCAACATACTTACTTGTTGAAACAACCTTTATGGGATAGTATGATCATAGGATGAAGGCATGTCAACCACAAGAGGTGCAAATGATGTTGATGTTATCCAATCTAGTCCTAGTATCTCCTTGTTTTATGATACATCTCTTTTTCTTGTTGTGGGTGAAATGTCAACATAGGTCCTATTGATTTCCTCAACCATTGATCCATCTGCGTTCCTTTATTTGTTGCATCTACCCCTGTCCTATATCCTCCGCACATGAAAACTACTATTATGGGTCCTTTGTCATGCTTCTTTGTTGATATTTTTTGTACGTTCTAATTCAGGTTCTATTTCTGATTCCTTCTTTCTTGCCACTTTGCAAGTAATTGCAGGAAGTCTTCTGTCGCATGATCCAATTCCTTACAATACGTGCAGTTTGTACAAGGATTTGAGAAGTCAATATCTAAGTGTCCTGGTTGATTACAATTGTAGAAGATTATTGGTCCTCTACCTCCTCTTCCAAAAACCCATCTACCTTGACCTCTGCCAAATCCTCCTCAACCACCTGGAATAAATATTTTTTGATTGTTATACTATGGAATGCCTCCTTCTATTGCAGTATTTTCCTCCTGAATTCTATACATATATGAAATGCGCTCTCTCATCATATTGAATGGTTGATATTCCTTTTCCTCATGCCCTATTGATTTGCAAAAGTCAAAAATAAATTCTGGGGTGTACTTTGGTATTTCTGTAGTAGTGTAAAATCATGCAGATGATGTCCCTATTTCTTGCATATTTCATAGTACCCTCCTCATGATAATGGGTTCAATGGTCTAGTCGCAAAATATTGCACAAAGGATGGGAAATCATCGTTATGGTGTCCTTCATTCCTACACATGATACATCAGACTTGTTCCCTCTTCTCCTTTCCTTTTGTAAGCTTTGCTAATTAGATTTTCATGGAAACTAATTGTATATAGACTTGAGACATCCCCTCACCATCCAGTATAGGAGATGATTCCAACTTCATATCAATATATAAAGCTTTAGGATGCGACACAACCTTCCATTGTATCAACGAGAAATGAATGTGTGGTAATAGTCCTTCAATAAACCATTCCCTATGCTATTGATACATAGTTTGGAATGTCAATCTACCCATCAAATCCTTAAATATTTTATGATAGTCCAAAATTGACTCATTTATACTTGCTTTCTTCCCTTCAACTCTGTAATGTATTACGACTTACATTTTGTCTTCTTGAACTCTTTTAATAACGCTTGTCAAAATTATGCCAGTGTCCTCACTTGACCTGCTGGTGTATTACTCTATAGTTTCATGTACCAGACTAATGCATGGCCTCTAAACATTGTTACCAACTACAAAGTATTTGTAGCCTCATCCTGTACATTCTTTGCATCCCAAATTGTCTCACATACAAATAGATGTTTTTCTGGGTCCTTCGACCCAACTCCGTGGAACTCAAGCATTCTCAATGTATTTTATACCACTAGCATGGTGTTTTGCGTAATACCTCTCCCTGGTGTTTTGGATGATTCTAAATCGACACACTAATTCCACTATTCTGGCTACTACTATTCTAACTTCCTTCACTAACTATAAATGATTTTGGTAAATCCTCAAATGTCATCTCATATCTAGGTGACAAATGTTCCCCAACCCTTTACATATTTATACATAGAATTAAGGCTAAAAACCCTAATAACAACTTAACCCCCAAACCCCTAATGGGTCATAACCGTTTTTCCTCATTTAGCATCGATCTACTGCTTTCCCTTCTTTTGAGATGAACTACTTCTTTTCCCTACTTTTGTACTAAACTACTACTTTTTTTTGATTTCGCGTTGAACTACTCTCCCTTTTCGTGTGCACTGGTCTTGCCTTTTACTTTTTCCTTTACTATAACACAGCTCCCAAAAATTAGTTATTCTTATCCAGAATGTATGTCCAACACGTATCTCAAGGTAAAACCCAAGAAGAGCTCCCTAAGGATGGTGAATTGTGCTAAGTTAGCACCCCACTATTGTGGATCATTTGAAGTCTTGGAAAGAGTGGGACCAATAACTTACAAAGTTTCCCTACCACCTACTGTTAGAGCTCAAAATGTATTCCATATATATTTGCTAAAGAATCAATTTCATGATTCTAATCATGTTATCAATTGGACTGTGATACAGGTAGAACCAGAGGGAGAATTCCACCCCGAAGCTCATCACATCCTATACATGAGAGAAACATTGCTCTAGAACCAAGCCATCATGTAGGTCAACGTGAAATGGAAGCACTTTGGAGCATATGAGGCTACTTGGGAACTGGAAGATTCCATGAGAATGACATGCCCATTTTTGTTTCATGTGTAAATTTTTTATATATGGTGTATTAAACACCGAGGACGATGTTTCTCTAAGGGGGAGGGGAATCTGACACCTTGTTTTCCATCATAAATGTAATTATCATAAGACTTCATGTAATGTAATTTTGAATCATGAAATTATGTTTATAATTAATAAAAATACCAGACAACTGAATGGGAAGGAAGCCTTGAGTACTAGCCATGATACCACAAGTGGGACTGGTGAGGTGGAATTGGGAAGTTTCAATGAAGAAAATAGGAAGCTTTCTTAACATTCCAACCTGCACTTGGAAGAATTGAATACACCACCTGCCAACGTAATTGGATTGCATGAAACCACATGATCAATTATGGAGATTAGGATTGGGTGGTTGAGCATTTATATCTGTTGTTAGATTTGGTACTTGGAGGAATGAAGGGTCAAGTAAGACCCCAGACAAAAAGATATGCTAGATTTCCCCTTCAAATTTGGGAGCCTAATAGAAGGGATGCATTCGATAGAAGCCAGTGGGGATCTTGAGGATAGGAGGAAGAAGAGGGAAAATGTGGAAAACATCACCATATTTCACATCATATGGGAATATAGGAAAAATAGAGTGATCAAGAGAACACACAGAGGATGATTATAGTGGTTTGAGTGTTAAAATTTGTACCTCAGATAAGTGTTTCCCATATAGGCTTGGTGTCTAACATGTGGGGGAATGTCCAAAAGTGATCCTTAGAATTTCAACTTTATGAGATATAAAGTTAAAGTGACTTTTCGAGCATATTAAATGAAAAGGGTGACTTAAGTGACTTAAGTTTTGATAAAGTGACTTTATATCACAACCGTTTATCTAGATGGCCTAGGATTTAATCTCAGCCATTATATCTTAGGTGTAGGTCATTTTCATTGAGATGAACAAAAATGTGAGTTGAAGGGATTGGGACACTATTCATTATTCATGAGCATTGAAGAGAGAAAGAGAGAGAGAGATCTGAAGACAAGTGAGATAGATTGTAGCAGGTTTGGCACACTCCCAAGGAGAAAGGATGCATACAAATTGAGGAGAAGATTTCCATAATTAATGGGTCTGTATAGTATGGATTTTTGGATTGTACAATAGTGAGAAATATTTCGTGCAACAACATATAGGCACACAAATCAAGGAGCAGTGTTGGCATGATTTTCGAGGTACGTTGTTGCTGGAAATTTTAGTACAGTTTTGTATAGTCACCTATAGGAAACTTTGGCACATAAATCAAGACAGTGCATACAAAAATTATTTCTATAGATTTCATACATAATACGTAAATATGGGAACATATTTTGATGACAATATTCAACAAAATTTTCAAGGAGTTTTGGTGGCATGGTTATCAAGATAAGTTGGTGTATTTATTGTTGGAATATTTTGTTGTAAAATATTATTTTATCTGAGCTAAAAAATAATAAAATAGTACTTCAAAGTGTTGGTTTAGATTAGGTTTGACAATTGTGTCATGGTTTAGTACAAAACAAAATTCAGTAGCATTGCATTCAACTAAGGAAGAGTACATGGAAGCCAATCGGGTTAGTTGTGAGGCCATATGGCTTTGCAAGTTATTGGTTGGTTTTTTTGGTTAACATTTGAGGCCTATGATGATTTATTTTGATAATCAAAGTTTCATAAAACTCTTGGAGAATCTGTTTTTTCATGACATGTTGAAACAAATTGAGATCATATATCACTCCATCTGATACTATGTTCAAAGAGGTCAGTTGAGCTTCAATACATATCCAAATATGAGTAGGTAGCAGACATTCTCATGAAGCCTTTGGGGAGAGCTATATTTGTCTTCTTCAGAGATAAGTTGGGAGTAGTGAGGAACACTTTCCTCTGTAAGAGAGAGTGTTAAACATTGTACATCTGACAAGTGTTTCCCACATACAATTGGTGTTTAGCATGTGGGGGAAATTCCAAAATTGATGCTTAGAACATTAAATTTATGACATATAAAGTTAAAGTGACTTTTTGAGCATATTAAATGAAAAGGGTGACTTAAGTGACTTAAGTTGTGATAAAGTGACTTTATATCACAACTGTTGATATAGATGGCCTAGGATTTAATCTCATCCATTATATCTTAGGTTTAATTCATTTTCATTAAGATGGACAAAAATGTGAGTGGAAGGGATCGAGAAACTATTCATTCTTCATGAGCATTGAAGAGAGCAAGAGAGAGAGAGTTGAAGAAAAGTGAGAGAGATTGCAACAAGTTTGGCATACTTCCCAAGGAGAAAGGATGCATACAAATTGAGGAGAGTATTTCTAGCATTAATGAATCAATACAATACATATTTCTAGATCGTACAATAGTGATAAATAGTATATACAACAAAATACAAGCACCGAAATCGAGGAGCAGTGTTGGCCTGATTTTTGAGGTACCTTGTTGTTGGAAAATTCCATATAGTTCTGTACGATCACCTACAGGAAACTTTGGAACATAAATTGAGAGAGTTTGTACAACATTTATTTCTATAGATATCATGCATAGTACGAAAATATGGGTAGATATTTCGAGGAGCAGAGGCGACACAACTTTCGAGGAGTTTTGGTGAAACGATTATCGAGATAAGTTGGTGTATCTATTGCTGGAATATTTTGCTTTAAAAGATCATTTTATTTGAGATCAAGAAACAATAAAATATCCCTCTCTACTGGTTTTCCCTTCGGGGTTTTTCCAGGGGAATTACTCAAAAATTCTTATGTTAATTATCTAGGTTTATTTCCTATTTGTCCATTTATTCTTTTGTAAAAAACATTATTGAGACTAAAACTAGGTTGGGTCTAAGAATTTTTACATTGAGAAGAAGAAGAGAACCAATGCATAAGCGTTAAGAGGACTAATTCTCACAGAGGTCCATTATGAAAAAAGTGAGTCAGAGACACACAAATAAATGATGTGGTGAGTGGAGGGACTCATGCGTATAGCTCTTAGCAACATAACACCTAGGAATTTTTCTCTAAGGAAAGAAGGAAACTTTCCCAAGATATTAATGGTCACCCTAGAGAAGAGAATACCCATATACATACTGGGGAAATAGATGGCCGTGACATGGTACTTACTAGAGAGAAACTGACATTGGTAAGGGGAGGTCACCAAGGGAATGTCTAGTAGAGAAGGGGTTCCCTTACGCAGAGGAAATTTAATTGGGAAGGTTCCTGATAAACTTGTGGAGGTCTCGATCTCAGTGGGAAGAGGGAAACTTATGCTGTTTTTAGTGGAGTGAAGGAGAGTAACCTTCCTAAACCATTTATTAAGATTGGAAATCAACTGAATTAGTCCCTTGGTGGTATCTAGTCTTGGCAGGGGGTGGCATGTTGTATAAATACAATGTGCAACATAGCCTACGATTGCATGGAAATGAATTTCTTCTCAATTAGTTGGTTGGTTCAAATTATTCAATGAACAGATAAGTGTTTTAGTTTTCCATGTTATATGCATGCTTAATTGTGAATATAATTTTTTTGTTGTTTATGTGATAAATGTAGTCAAATAAAAGAATGTTGAATTCCAGAGTAAAATGGATTATGTGTGAATTTCTTTCACTATTGATCATGATAAATATGAATGAATAAATGAGAAGGGTTAAAACTGGTTGGATCTCAGTAAATTTACCATCCCCCTTGAATGGAAATCTTGAAAGATACAAATCCTCATTTGGGTGAGTGGATAGAATACCCTGATTTCTGGGAAGGTTCCTGTGTAGTTCTAGGAAGCCTTTAGCCAGTGAAATTCCTTCCCTTTGAAATGGAAATTTTTCAGGTTGCAAAATCTTCAATGGGATTTTAGAGTAAAGGTGCCTTTAGCTAGTTATATAGGAGAGGAATATCTAAGGAAGTCCATTAGAATCCTTGATGAATAAGCCCAAAAAGACTCTAGTCTATTAAGCATTAGAGCTATCCTTTAACTCTGATGGAAACCCTTATTCAAATTAGAAATATCGTCATTTGGCGATTCGGTGAAGGGAGACAATATTGATTGTTTGTCAGAAAGTGAGGCCATCAGGGTGTCTAAGTCATGAATTTGTAACGAGACTCTAATGGGAGGACTCTGAGTAATCATGAGTCTTTGATCTATTACAAGGAACTATGATGATATCACAATCTAATGGGGTACAAATCAGATTAGAGTTGGTACAAATGTAATGGGGTTGATCATAATCCTTATGGATCTATCAATAATAGGATCTAGGTTAGTATAATATACTACCAACCATCATTAGCAGGTTCCAAATTTATTTTATCCTTATATTTTATTACATGATCAAGTGTAGGGAACTTATCATCTTGTTTTGTCATAGGTAGTGGGGGTTAGTTGTGGCTATAAATCCACTCTTGGTGCACACTGATAACATGATTAGCTCAATAGTGTGGAATTCCATCATGACACTCATACGTCATATATATAAATTATTGGGTACGAGAGGCAACACAAAACACCCTAATTATAGTGCATGACCCTCCCCCACCTCTTGCAAAATAATATTAAGGAGTTAGTTATCTAAAATGGATCTAAAATAACTCCTCCAAACTTTATAAAAAAGGATAATTTAAAGTCAATTCTATTGGATATCGCCTTGAAGGCCAAAGGTCTCATATTGGACCATAAGAAGATAGATCAATTGTTGTTCTAAGAAGACTCTTAAAGAGAGGTATGCCTTGCTTTATTAAGAAAGAAACCCAATAGAAAAAATCAAATCTTAGGAAGAATAATGTGGTAACAAAAGGATTGATGACTTAGAATGAAGCAATATGAAGAGGATTTTGAGGTTGTCCATGGAGAACAAAGATTGTCTTTGAGCAAAAAAAGCAATTTAATAATACAACCAAAGAGTAATAATACACAAATTCTCTGGTGGAGGATGTATAGCTCAAATTACAATAATTCTTGAGAATAAACAAAATCCATTAGTTACTAGTTTTCTATTTGGGTTTCCAAGGTAAAGTATATTTTTTTGGTGCTTAAATATTTCTCTATGATTGGGTTTTCTTTATATTGCTTTATTAATGTTGGTGTATTCTCGTGTGTGATCATTAGGTGAATGAATACTTGTGGAATCATATAGATTTTTTATGCTTTGAGAGAAGCACTTACAAATCTCCTATGATATATCTAGAAAATACACACCACTATGCAGAAAAAAAATACATTCCCAACTCGTGAGTTCTATTAACCACCTTCGACTCAATTTTCTCCTTGTTACCCATGATTTTGGTAATCATGATGATGTATTGATGATGGTGTACTCAGGCTCTTCATCATAACTTTCTCCTGAGAAAAGTTACCTTCATCTCTTTCCAGAAATCACATTTTTTGAGGACTGTTCGTAGGCTGCTAGTATATTTGCTTGCGAGAATGCATGATTCTCGTAGGCTGCCTTAAGCCAGGGTGCGAGAATTTCTCACTGTGTTGAACTTCTAGGGTGCGAACTCTTTCTTAAGAAGGGAAAACGATGAATTCTCGAAGCTTCTAGAAAGGAATCTTCTAGAAGGATGAGATGACATTCGAATGGTTATCCTAGTACTGGATTCCCTGATATTTTGGGATCATTCTTATCCAAGTAACCAATTCATTCTCTCCTATATATTGAGTGAATTCTCATGGAAAAGGTTAAGCATACAAGGTTAAGCAAGATTCATTGGAGAATTAGTGAAATAATTGTGTGAAAGATTGAAGCTACAACAGCTTGGAAACTCCAGCAAGGATATCATAAAGGTTTTGATCTTCTTCATGCAAGTGAGAAAGTGTGTGTGTCGGAGCCAAGGGCCATCGAAAGGAAGTTTGCGACATCAAGGCTCAGGTTGTAATCTTTACTTTCCATCAATATGATACAGTAATATGTCCCTTTCCCATAAATCTATTTCCACTTTATTGTATAATTCCTTGATCATATACATAGATTGACCTTTGAATATATTAAGTTGTCTTCACTTCGATTGGTTTGTATTGGCTTGGTCTTGACTGCACGAGAGAATTGGAGCGAAACGGGAGCAACAAATACCATAGGAAGCGATTATAAGGTATGTTACTCGTTCTTGCCTCCTATTTAATTCAATAGTCAAAATCTAGGGAAAGAGTATTATTCTGTCTTGCTTTGTTCTAGATCTAGGTGGATCTAGGGAGATCGGTTCGTGTGCGCACTTACAGATTTATCCAATAACACTCCTTAATTAAATATCTATTTGAACCCATATATCAAATTTCCCTTTGATTGGATCACTGGAAACTATTTGTGCTATGTTAGGAACTTCATGTATTCCTCAATATTGCCTCATAGTTTCAATCCAAATCATGGTTGCTTCCTACAATGATTGCTATAATCTACCCATACATTAGGCACCAATACATAATAAACTAATCACCCTCAAGTCTATGCATTGGATCACTCACCTACAAGCATTTAAATAAGGGTTTCTGTGTGTGTGTATAATTCCAAGTTCATTAAATTTGATCCTATAACTAAGAAACTGCGATTTTTTATTATGAAAGTGTAATTATTAGTCTTTCTAAAGTGGAAAATTGGATTATGAAAGTGTGTATATTGGTTTTATAAGGTGTGAATTTTGATTTCGATCATGTGAATTTCAAATAATTTGGAGCACAAAAATGTGAATTTTGATTCCACAAGTGCAAATTTTCATTCCAAAAGTGTCAATATTGAATTGATACAATGTGTATTTGTATTTGAATATTTTGATTTTTTTTTTCTAATGTATGTATTACATGTAACTTCGATATTATTGTACTAAACATTTTATTTTTGTATGCCAATGGATAATATGGTTATGAAAAACATTTCTAAATATATCAATATTGAAGAGATGCAACAAAATAATTCAAAACAAGTGATGAGGACAATCACAATATTGTATAGTTGTACTAAATTTCAAAGAAAAATTATGGTAATGTACAATAAGGCTCTATATAAACAAAAGTTGAGTATGATTCAATGATTTATAACAACTTCTCTACCTCAATTGCAAACACTATAACTCATTTATTGTGGACAATTTATTCAAAACACCCACATCCCAAGTGAGGAGAAAAGATAGCAATTGACTTTCAATAGTTTTACCTGAAGCAAGAGTTATTAATTAAAATCATTGTATAAAAATAAAATTGAAATATGAAATAAATTAAATATTTAAAAGACATGGGCTATATGACTCTCATATCATATATGGAATGCAAAGATATGTAGTCACAACCTACAAGAAAAATAACATTGTGTATGATGAGTCTTAGTTCTACTTCTATTCCACACATTAAACGTGCTTATACATAAAAAAAAAAAAATAGTATATTGAAATGATCCATTGCATTGTGAATCCTTAACTTCCAACCATATCTCCAAATAGAAGGGAAATTAAAAATGCTATTTTTTTTTTTAAATATTGAACCATATTTGCAAATAAAACAAAATTGAAATTATGAGCTATTTGTTTGTACAACGATATTTACAAACACTATCATCTACTTGAATTTCCAACTATAGTAATTTTAACATGATCAAATTATCCAATATGATACTTTCCTAATCAGAACTATGCTACTTTCCTAGTATAGTAAGGTTCAAAATCAGAACTATGCTACTTTCCCCATTCTGTAATTACTCAAATATTGTCTTCCATATTTTGAAAGTCATTTTCGGAAACTAAATTCGAACCTAACAAAATCCTTATTTTTTGAGGATCCTTTCTCTCCCTTCTACATCTCATATGTTTTCATGTAATTTTTTAGACTATTTAAGTATAAAAAGATGTGTCTAACTAGACAATTGTTCAAATTAATCTTCCTATTCACCTACTCTATACAAAAAAATATTTCATAATAGAAACATAGTATGATTTCAATGAATATAAGTTCAATAATCATAGACCAATATAAAAATGATCATCTAATAGAATACAAATGTTTAAAATGAAGCACTATGTTTATCATCTAGAAACAATGTAAGCATTCAATTTTTTCATGATCAAGTTTATTTTCTATAATTAATGGAAACAAAAATATCACTTTTAGGGTGAGTTCTACAGTATGCCATTACCAATCAAACGTTCACCATTTTTATTTGATTGTTATTTCATCACAACCATCCTTACCAAAAATGATACTATAGTAAGGTTCTCAACAATGAAAGAAAAGAACGAGCCTTCAAAAAGAAGCTTGTTTTCTAGTAACCTTTGATAGATAATTTTGACTCTTATTTCCATGCTAAGACCATTAATTATATCATTGGTTATGAGTGTCTAGTCATCCATTCACTAGAATTGAAACTTCTATTTTTTAAACAAATTGATTATGCTAAATAGATTAAGTAACTTCCAAATGTTGAGAGTAAAGACACTATAAAAAAATGCATTCTTTAGTTTTAATGCAAAACAAAAATTTAACCTCATAGGGAGGTTTCCTAGATATTTAACCTTGTGAATTTCAGATTTAGGAATGAACTAAAATATAAATAAACAACTGAAAAAATGGGCAATATTTCACTTCTCAACAACCCTAATACACTAGGAAATCCAAGGGAAAATATATCAAACATATGCTAGCAATTTTAATCCCTTTAGGGTAATATTTTCAAGCGTGAACAAGATCTAAACTAATTGCAATTAATATAAATTTACAACAATAAATTTTTCCCCTTATCTTCAAGATTAATGTTAAATCACTTAAGAATTTCTACCTTCAATTATGTAAAATTATTATGACAAAATAACGTTGGAAATTACCAAATCATGGAAACAAGGATAACAAAAACATTCACACACACACACACACACACACACACATATGAAGCACATTCACATACCATTGCCTCACCCCAAGGATAGTACAATTCTTTATCTCTCCAAAACGCTAGCTAGGAAAAACCAAGAAAACCCTAGCTCCACCAAATATTCTCCACAAGCTACAATCAACAATAGAAATCCTCCTCAAAGAGACATATTCTCTTCACATATTTAAATATAATATGATCAAGAGTATACAATCAAAGTCTTCACCAACATCATGTTCTTCATAATATAAAACCCTAGCATCACACAAGAGTAATTCCCCAAGAACAAACACTATCTCTCTCTTATTCACATATTACCTAGGGTTTCCTCATGAAACCCTAGTGATTCTTACAAGATAAGCACAAAGGAAAGAGTACATATGATGATGATAAATGATGATTATGAGTGAGATAAAATACTCTCTCTCTCTCTCTCTCTCTCTATATATATATATATATATATATATATATATCAGAGTTAAGGGAGGCCAACAATAAAAAGTGAGCCTAAACCCTTACACGAAACCTACTACAAACAAGTAGGTCAACACATGTGAAGCGTACACCCCAATGATACACATGTCAAGCTCCAAGGTGATGTTGTACATAGGTAAGGCTCCAATGCAAGGGAACTCCACAAGATGTGTCCAACACTCCTCTTAAGCCACGTGCTCCACTAAGTCCACTCAACTTGAATGAACATTGTCACAACGTGGGCATCCTCAAGTTAAATCCATGCCTCCATAAAGCATATAATCCACCCCATGTTGTCTAGGTCTTAAAAAAACTTCCCCAAAATCCTAAATTATACTCCTCCAATGAAAGGTGTCCTCTCAAGAAAGCAACCAATCTCCACATGACCATCGTTAACAATGTTCAAAGATGTTTAAATATATTCAAAACTCCAAGAAAGAATTTCATGAAAGAATCCAACCAAGGTGAAGAAACAACTAAGAAATCCTCCTTTAATGTGTAAGTATATCATGGACCATCCAAGGGATAATCATACACCATGTATCCCAAATATCATGAAGCACCCCAAAACACAGTGTAAACACTTTTTGAGTAAACCCAAGATGCTAACAGTGTTAAGGTCCTAACCCGCACATAGGTAGATCAATGTATTTGGATGTAATAAAGGTCAATATTAATAAGACCTTTCAATAAAATAGAATAAGGCGGATGTAAGAAGACCTAATAGAAGCTTCCGCTTCTAGAA
>ML781798.1:273226-322838 GCA_009831015.1 Picea engelmannii
GATCAATGTATTCAGATGTAATAAAGGTCAATATTAATAAGACCTTTCAATAAAATAGAATAAGGCGGATGTAAGAAGACCTAATAGAAGCTTCCGCTTCTAGAAGGATCTTCCTCTAGATGCTTCTCTTAATAGACACATTTTGTATAAATAAGGGTCGAGGGTATGAAAACCCTAGCTTGTATATTATTGTAACAGAGCGCTGCTCGACTGGAGGTTGCCCCCTCGAAGAGGCCTGTGAACATTTCTATCTGAATCGAAGTGTTATTTCTGTTGCTATTTCGTATATCATTTCTGTGTATTGTGAAGATTATGCTGGATATTTTACTGTTATTCTGTCATTTCTAGCATTTCATTTTTGTTCTGCATATTTTATATATCTGGTATCTTGCAAACAGATTCTTAAGGAGACAAATATTTCTCCAATAGTAGAATTGCTTGCATGCATAATTTGATTTCTTTTCACAATTCAATTTAATTTTGAAGGAGGAAATGTTGTCACATTCAAATAAAGAAGTTTCATTAGATACTATAATAAATTGAAAGTTCAAAGACATTCATTGGTTTTTTCACTCTAAATTAAATATATAGAGTATTATACATTTTACAACAACCATATTCCACTTCCATAAATATATGAGTAGCCTTCTCTCCAATAGTAGCCCAACAGATCTTTGGAACTTTGTTTTGGGCTACATAATTTGTTGGAACATTCACCAATACTGAGAAGGGGGGGGGGGTGGTGAATAAATATTGAGCACTTTTTACCATTTTTAATCACAACATGTAAACATTAAATTATCAACAATGCATAACATCAAACAAAATACACAAGATATTTTTATGTGGAAACCCAAATGGGAGAAAACCACATAACACTTTTAATATATATATTGAATATTTCATTCACAGGGAGCACCAACTTCCAATATTTACCAGCATCCATTGGAAGGAGGCACCAACTCCCTAATTTACCAGCTCCAACTGGAAGGAGGAAACAACCTCCTAGTTTTATGAGCACCAACTCAAATGAAGCTTCAACTCCCTTGCAACTATTAACTTTATATTTGAGGATACCAATATTCCCGTGTACCACTTGACCACCCTTGTTTCTTAGGAACCAACCTGAAGGAGACCTTGATCTCCTACCTTGCACCAACCTTCAAACCTTGTTTCAAAATTATTCTCACAATATGGTCTGGTCCAATATCATCTCTAGGTCCTCAAATAATCTTCTCCAAACCCCTCACACAAATCTACACCAAATGTTGACGTCAATATGCTCACAATTCGTTACCAGTGAAGATACATTTTATCACTATCTTCGTCACTATCATTGATATTGTTGGTCCTAAGGTCTGCACCTGATTGCTAAAGGAAAAAACTAGGCCACCTATCAATTTAGAATGATTGCTTCTTTTAACTCTTTTTTTGGTTGGTCAGAGGGTTATTCTATCAAGAAAAAGGCAAGGTTGGGTAGGCAGAATGATATGGATGAGGGCCCTCCTTGGCTGATGGCACACTAATGACTGACCAATGAAATATTATAAAACAAAGGGAAACAACAATCTACTCAATGAATAATCTACTACAAGAAGTTCAATACTTAAAATATCATTTCAATACATCAAACATGTATCAAAACACAATAACTCCCACAGGTTGCAGAAAAAAAATCTTCACCAAAGCATTAGCTGTTAAACAGGTTGCATATGAGTAAAAATAAGTCATACAATATCTGAAAGGAAATGAACTATACGTTTCACAATTCAAAAACTATATTCAACATAAGAATGAAAACACATGAAGAGTTGACCGAAACACTGTCATCGAGAGAATGTTCACCAGGTAAAGAGATTTAATCCATTCATAAAACGGGTCCAACCAATCTATTGTATTGCTATTCTTTCCTAAAAAATATGACCTTTAGAATATCCAATAACTAACTATTTAAAAGAGTTGCAGAGGCTCTCGTCCTTAGGGGAATGAGTGCTAAATTTAGGGAACTGTTCGTAAATCAAATAATTAACTTTATTAATATGTTGGACTTAATCAACAAGAGTGGTTCTTATCACACACAGAAGACCACTCTTGCATCTAATCTAGGAAAATGTTGGACTTAAACAAATCAAACTACTACTATCTCTACGACAGAACTGATGCATGTGCTGGAGGAACTGAGTGGACAAAAATAGGCCTTGGAGTGACAAAGCAGAGCTCTATTTTGAATGACGACATGTCTACGAGATGTTGGAGGCCATTGGAGATAACTAGTTGCATGATCAGAGTTTGCTGAAGTGTTTCTGAGACTAATCTGCGTAGACCTGTGACTGAGACTTAATTCTCTGTCTATGTCTGAGCTTCCAGAAGCCAGACACACTCTGTATTGACCCTGTCATATTCCATCTGTACCTTTGAAATACAATTTTTGGAATGGTTTTCGGCCCATCAGGCACGAGGGTAGACGTGGAGGTGAGCGTCCAATCGGGAGATGGGATGAATGGACACGAGGTTATATGACATGTGAAGGTATATGTCAAAGTGAGAGGATTTGTGAGTATGGTGGAGGTATCGAGAGTATGGAGTTGGTAACGTGTAGTGAAGGATACAGGTGGCACGTAGGGAGAGGAGGAGTAGATAGGTTGGGAAGTGAGTGGAGAATAGGTGGCACGTAGGGAGATGAGGAGTAGATAGGTTGGGAAGTGAGTGGAGAACAGGTGGCGAAAGGTGAGAGGGGGCGCTATTGAGTGGGATGAGGGGAGGTGACGTGGTGATCTGATGTCATTCAAGCATGTGATTGTGGAAGATGTTGAGGGTGGTTTATATCTAGATCATCTTTGGGCCCGTAATCCACCACAAGTTGCTACATACCCTTCCAACAATACCATGGTTTAAATTGCGGGACCGCTTAGGAAAATTAACGCTCGAGTAGTTTACGTCCCCGCAATGAAGCGTGGTCGTCGATATGATGACGATCTGTTATTCGGTTGATATTTATCTGCTGCAAGGATCGACGGTTGTCATTGACTTGGGATCAATGGTCCAGATTCACTTCGGACTTTTGAGCTTCAGATGTTTTGAATATGAAACATGAAAATTCTCCCGGAGAAAAATCTCCGAAGTGAATGACCTATCGCCACATGTTGTGTCCGATGAACGATCCAGATTTTCTTCGGATATCCTAGTTTTGGGAGTTTCAAATGTGAAACATAAAAAATATCCCAGAGGAAACTCTCTGAAGTGACGTGGTGGCTTGATGCCATATGATGTCACATATGTTGATGTGTCATGGAAACAAGGTTGACACGTGTCACGTGGGAAATGGATGAATGTCACAACCAAATGACCTGGGATGAATTCCACATGTCATGACTGATGAGTGCGCCACGTGTCAGGACTGATGATTGTGCCACGTGCTTTGGCACTTTGGGCTTCGGGAGTTTTGAATTTGAAGCATGAAAAACCTCCAGGAGGAAAATCCCCGAAGTGAATGATCTTCTTCTGCGTGTCGTGATGAATGAATGGTCTAGTTTTTGTTCGAAAATATGGGCTTATGGAGTTCAGGAGTTTATGAATGTTATGCTTGAAAACTCCTGAAAGAAAATCGCCAAAGCGATGTGTCGGGTTCTCGGGACTTCGACTCTTCGACTCTTCGACTCTTCGGAGGCTTTGGGTCTTTAGGAACTTAGTACTCTGAACTTGATATTAAAACCCGTGCGATTCTAGAACCCAAATGGATGAGAGTCGTTGATCTATTTGACAGTATGGATATTCGTCATCGAAAATTAACCTGTCTGTTCCCACGGTCTGAGCCCGAAAATTGCTACTTTGGATTTCTGCATCGTGTGCATGAACATTTTCTATGCATAGAAAAAGGCTTGGTAGACCTATGGTGATCTCAATCAATGGTGCACATGATGACAAGCATTCTGAAACAAATATGACATGTATTTTATCCTTCTAGAAAAACATAAAATAAATGCGCGAAGACTCAAAAAATGAATAAGGGCCAAGACACTTAGTAGTGGGAAACTGACTTAAACAACCATAAAAAAGAAAAATTGATGTAGGGATAGGAAAAAGATAGGAGAGGTACGGGATGCAAACCTAGGTTACAACATTGGCTCCAACTGGGGATAAATCGTCCCTGTGAGGTTATAAGAACTGTAGATTGGTTCCTTTATATTAGATAAATTCTCTTACATTTCATCACTTACCCTTGTTTCTGTCTGTCATCCCTGCATATCTGTTACTATCCCTCATCCATGCATTTTATCGAATTAAAAAACTAAAACTACACCCTAGTGCCTTGTTGGGTTATGGAGTCTTTATTCACACACAACTAGCTAATCAAAAGCAACAATAAAGGAAAGTGTCTATGGTACACGAGGGACCTTCCCCCATCATCAAACAAAATAATGTTTCAGGAAGTGCCCATTTACTGGGCCTCCAAATATCTCTATATCATCTAGATTGTGCAGGATGAACGTGTTGTTGTCCAGAACTTCAATCATCTTAAAAGGGCCAAACCAAAGGTTGTCGAATTTACCGTGCTTGGACTTGTCGTCCCTCGTGGAATCCCACCTAAAAACCAGGTCACCTTCCTAAAAAAACTCCTTCTTGGTTTTCTTATCAAAGGCTGAATTGATATTTCTCTGGTATGCCTTTGTTCTCTGATCAAGTGCCTCTCTTCTCTA
The DNA here is from genome assembly GCA_009831015.1 of Picea engelmannii. Lineage (NCBI taxonomy): Eukaryota > Viridiplantae > Streptophyta > Pinopsida > Pinales > Pinaceae > Picea > Picea engelmannii. Next base: position 277,924 of record ML781798.1, read on the forward strand.
CTGAACTTCTATAATCTAGAATATCCTCCGTTGGATGTCATTAGGCTCCTCAATATACTCCTGCAAGAATTTCAGGACTGGTATACCGATTTGAGTAGGAAAAACAACATCTATTCCATAAACAAGATAGAATGGTGAGGTTCCTAGAGACTTCTTAGTGCTGATCCTGTCAGCCCATAAGGCATATTTGAGTTTAGAGTCCCAAGATTTTTTTCTTTCAGTCAACAACTTTTAAATGATCCTTGTGAGAGTCTTGTTTGATGATTCTTCCAGGCAATTTCCTTGAGTATAATACGGCGTGGAATGTGTCAAGGAAATGTTGTGACTTCCACATAAGTCAATCATGGATTTGGACTTGAATGCTTGAGCATTTTCTGTTATAAGCTTACTGGGGCAACCAAATCTGGAAAAAATATTAGTTTCTAGGAAATTCATGATTACCTTGTCAGTGGCATTCCTGGTGGGCACAACCTTAATCCATTTGGTGAAGTAGTCGGTGGTAGTGAGGATCCACTTGTGTTTTCCACTAGAGGGTAGATTTATTTCTCCTATGAAGTCTAACCCCCATTGCTGAAACAGACTACTGGCATTGATAGGTTTCATGGGTAGTGATAGTAACTTCTGCTTCCCTGCAAACATATGACATTCATTGCATGCTCTAACAATGGAAAAGACTTCAGAGAAAAGGGTGGGCCAGTAATATCCTTCCCTTAGTAACTTGAGCATTGTGGCCTTACAGTGCTGGTGTCCACCGCACACTCTTCTTTGCATCTCTGTCGTGACTTGTTTGGATTCATTTTCATCAAGACATTTTAACAGAATGCTAGTAGGATCCCTCCAATACAAGCTCTGGTTTGAAATTCATAATTTGATGGCTTTCAACTTGAGATACCTAGCCTTTGTCTTCTTCACATCTGGTGGACATTTAAAATGTTGTAGAAAATAGATGATGTTTTTAAACCAAGGTGAAGAGGAATATTTTCCAAATACCTATAAGTTGTCTTGTCTAGGATGTATGATGGGTGTATCTTATTGGGTAAAGATATGATGTAATTATAGCACCTTACAATTTGATTTTGATAGCAATTTGGCCAGTCCTTGCCCCTTGATCAGCTTGGTGGGATTTATGTGCAAGTCATACTCCAATAGTTTGACAATCCATCTTCCTCTTTTCCCCCCGTTGTCTGGCTAGACCAGAATCTCTTTGACACTATTGCTAGGAACAAAGGTCATTATGCTAGAAATACTTGAGATCAACATCATAATTGAGCTCAACATCTTGGAGGGCTCTGCTGGAAAAGTCTATGGGATACTAGAGCTCTTCTTCATTTTTCTATAGCAGTACAACAACAATTGTTTCATTCGAGGCAAAGGAAAAGATGAAGAAATATTTGGTATAGTCTGGGCTGGCCAATACAGGTGCTTCAACTAAAGCTTGCTTAATTGTTTGGAAATATGATTTCTCCTCCAAAGACCATTTTATCACATCATCTTTCTTCAACATGTTGGTAATAGACTTCATAATTTCAAAAAAATTCGGCACAAAGCATCTAAGGAAGTTTATCTTACCAATAAAAGACTGGACAACCATTTTATTTCTGGGAATCTAAATTTGTTGAATGGCACAAACCCTCTTTGGATCAAATTTTATGTCTCCGACTGATATGATGTGGCCCAGGAGCTTCCCTTATGGCATGGAAAAGTGAGACTTCCTAGGATTGAGAGATATTCCATACCTCCTGCATTTCTTGAAAACCTGCTCCAAATGCTTCAAATGTTCCTCATCAGACTTGGAAAAAATGGTAATGCCATCTAGGTATATGACCACAATTTTTTCTTTCTCTCCCACAAAAGCTATGTCCACGTCCCTCTGAAAAGTGGCCCTTGCGTTCATGAGCCCAAAATGAATCTTTTCATACATGAATGTTCCCCATGGGGTGGTGAATGTTGTATTTTCTTTATCTTCCTCACAAACTGCTATCTGGTTATAACCAGAGTATCCATCCAACAAGGAAATTCTGTGTGCACCTACCACCCTCTATGAATGTTGTCTTTTATTTATCTTCCTCACACACTACTATCTGGTTATAACTAGAGTATCCATCCAACAAGGAAATTTTGTGTGCATCTAATTTCTCATTTTCATCTTCTTGACTTTCATGATCAATTGAGATATTGGAGAATTCATCAATGGCGTGAAGAAATGTCTGCAACTCTAAATCATCACTAAAGACTTTCCAGTGCTTTATGTTGTCTGGTATGGTTGTTCTATGTCTGATTTCTACCTTATATTTAATATTTGGGCCAATGGGAGGCCTGAACGTGCTGGTAGCTAAGGCCAGAGAATCAAATTTCTGATTTTGTTCTCTGGGAATGAAAGATAGGCTAAATTCTAGAAATAAATTATCGATCAGGTCCCACACCTCGTTCCTATACTACTTGAGCCTATGTTGCTTAGTTTTATAGATATTCCTCACTTGATTGATGACCAACTCAGAATCACCAAAAACTGCTAAACAATCAATGTCCATGTCTTTGGTAGCCCTCAATCCTAATACCAAGGCTTCATATTCAGCTATATTATTAGTAGTCTCAAACTCTATCTTATAAGAGAGGGTTATAACCTCTTCTGAAGGGGAAATGAGGAGAATACTTACACCAGATCCTTCTTTTGATGAAGATCCATCAAAATACATCTTCCACACCTTGTTTTCTTGACTAGTCATTGGCTGATCTCTATGTTGGATGACTGATATTTCAGGTTCATGATAATCTAAATGAAAAACAGATGAACTGATCCCATCCTCAACAACATAAATGGGGTGATTTCTTGGGTTCTAATGATCACTGACTATCTAGACTAACATTACCTCTCTGTATAGCCTCCTGTGCTCACCACCAAACACATGAATGGTGGTATATGTGAGGTCCATTTGCAATGATCCTCCACCCTTCTTAGCCCAATTTCTAGATAATATCATGCCAAACCTTGGGGGGACGTCGACCACCACAATGTTCATCACTACACTCTTCATGGGTAATTTTGCTAGAGAAGCCACCATATCCTTTATCAATCCCAGGAATTTTACTTTCTTGGAATCAAAGGAGTACAATTCTTGGTAAGGCTTGGTAATCTCCAAACCTAGTTCTTCCATAACAACTTTGGGCTTGACATTATGAGAAGATCCTGAGTCCATAAGAGAATTGTGTAGGATCTTGTCATGGACATTTTGAGATATATAGAAAGGAGGAGAAGCATCAAATCCATCCTCAATGTGTGGACCCACAGTAAAGGCTAGGTTTTCATCTTGTATACTAATGCCATCAAAAGATACACTAGAATGAGTAGGTTGCAGAACTTTCATGATGGATTTCTTGAAAGGTTTATTTTTTAACAATTTCATCAAAGGGACATGAATCTTGATTTTTCTCATCTCATGTTCCAAGATGAAAGAGGTTGGTGGATTATCATATTCCTTTCTTTTAGGGGCAAGAGGTTTTGATAGTGGAGATGACTGAGTTTTAGATGGCATACCTTTATTTGGATTTCGCTTGGGGAAAGCTTCTGCTTATTTTCCTTGATCAGAGGTGGTGGCCCTGGAAGCTCCATTTCTCATCCTCAAATCATATTTCTTCTTGGGTTGACCTTGAATAACTCCCTCTTCCCCTATCTGATCATCAAATTTATTTGAGAATCGTGCTACCTCGTATTCTTGCTATGTTAACTAACTGGTATAATAATCTGTCTCATTGAAAAGAACAACAATATCATCCACAACATCATTATCTGTATATATCTCCTCAATGTGATTGTTTTGTAAAGGGGACACTACCCTTTGATCATCAACATTTATCCTTTCTCCTTGCATTACTTGAGGAGCATCATTAGGCCTTCTGAATTGGTTTTGATTTCTATTACCAGCCCCATGAAAGGTTTTGTTTGGTTGTTTGGATTCCCATTTTAGCTTAGCTATCTTAGAAATTAGTTCCTTCAAAGTCTTATTCATCTCTTCAAGTTTGGGATCAGATGTAGCTGGGTTAGAGGAGGTAGGGGAATCCTCTCTTTGTTTTTTCTTCTCTTTATCAGATCTAGTCTTTAATTTGTCTGATGCCAAAATATTAGATTCAACTTCAATGGCTTCTTATTGCATGGATAACAGCGTGGTTGATATTCTCTCTCGCAGGAGGAGGGAGAATTTTATGTCAAATGCATTAGCATAAGTGATATTGGCAGAGGCTTCAGTTGGTTTGATTTCATCTGGGATTCTACCATACATTTTATTGAATCTCTTGGTGAAGTCTGAAATAGATTCACCATTATTTCTCTTTAGAGTCCCAAATTCAGCGATGTAATAAAGATAATCTCTCCTATCTCCCCATTTCTTTATGAAATATTCATCCAATGCCTCAATATCAACAATGGAGGCTGGAGGAAGTCTCTTGAACCATTTTCTAGATCTCCCCATCCACACTCTGTACAAATAACCTCATCCACACATCTGAATAATCAATTTTAAAGTTGTCTGCAAAACTGTAAAAGGATACCAGGTGTTCTTGAGCAGTTATTTCACCCTCCCCATTATATCTTGGCAGATATTTCATGTAATTTGTGGTTGGGAGTGCATGTAAAACTACAGGTAGCACTAAGGGTGCATATCTGGCAACAATTATGACATCCATCCTATTAACGACCATGGTGTGAACAATAGGAATCTGCAAATTTATGGGAGATACAGGAGTGGATGAAGGATTGGATGCTAAAGTGGAATCAGGAGAAGGATATGTATGATCCCCTTTGGAATTATGATTCTTAGGGCTATCAAATTCAAACTTCTTGTGGTGATGGTTCTAAGTATTCTCTTGGTGTGCAGATTTTCCCTTGAGGGGGGAAGTGTATCTCTGAGCTACAGTGGATTTCCTTAGTTTCCTTTCAAGTTCACAACCTACTGTTTTATTCTAAGGGTTAGAATCAACCTAAATGGATTTTCTATTTTCAGATTTGGATCTGTTGAATCCCTTTCTGGGTGCCAATATTTCTTCTTTAGATTTTACTCAGTGAAGTCGCCAGGTGAAATATGACAGTCTGTTGGTGTCTGATCTTTTTTCACCATCAAAGGTCAGAGCTGATCAATTGACGTTCTCCTAGGGAAATATATTTCGTTACTCCGTTCCTGAGCAACGACGCTAGAAGATGACGGTCCTAAGCTCTGCACCTGACTGCTAAAGGGAAAATATAGGCCAATTATCTATTTAGAATGATTGCTTCTTTTAACTCTTTTTTTGGTTGGTCAAAGGGTTATTCTATCAAGACAAAGGCAAGTTTGGGTTGGAAGAATGATATGGATGAGGGCCCTCCTTGGCTGATGGCACACTAATGACAGACCAGTGAAATAATATAAAACAAAGGGAAACAACAAACTACTCAATGAATAATATGTTGCAAGAAGTTCAATACTTAAAATATAATTTCAAGACATCAAACATGTATCAAAACACAATAACTCACACATGTTGCAAAAAGAAAATATTCACCAAAGCATTAGTTGTTCGACATGTTGCATATCAGTAAAAATAAGTCGTACAATAGCTGAAAGGAAATGAAATGTACGTTGCACAAATAAAAAACCGTATTCAAGATAAGAATGAAAAAAATGAAGAGTTGAACGAAACACCGTCATCAAGAGTATGCTCACCAGGTAAAGAGATTTAATCCATGCATAAAATGGGTTCGACCAATATGTTGTATTGGTATTCTTTCCTAAAAAATATGACCTTTACAATATCCAAAAACTAACTATTTAAAAGAGTTGCAGAGGCTCTCGTCCTAAATTTAGGGAACTATTCATAAATCAAATAATTAACTTTACTAATATACTAGACTTAATAATCAAGAGTGGTTCTTATCACATGCATAAGACCTCTCTTGCATCTTATCTAGGAAAATGTTGGACTTAAAAAAATAAAACTACTACTGTCTCTGCGACAAAAATGATGCATGTGTTGGAGGAACTGAGTGGTCGAAAAATAAGCCTCGTAGTGAAAGAGAAGAGATCTGTGTTGAATGATGACATGTCTGCGAGATGTTGGAGGCCACTGGAGATAATTAGTTGCATGAGCAAAGTTTGCTGAAGTGTTTCTGAGACTAATCTGTGTAGACCTGTGACTGAGACTTAACTCTCTATCTATGCCTGAGCTTCTGGAAGCTAGACACACTCTGCATTGACCCAGTCAGATGCCAGCTGTAGCTGTGAAATATATTCACTGGAATGGTTTTCAGCCCATCGGGCATGAGGGGAGATGTGGAGGCGAGTGTCCAATTGAAATACGAGATGAATGGATGCGAGGGTAGATGACGTGCGAAGGCAGATGTCAAAGTGAGAGGAGGTGTGAATACGGTGGAGGTATCAAGAGTATGGAGTTAGCGATGTGTAGTGAAGGATAAAGGTGGTGCATAGGGAGAGGAGGAGTATATAGGTTGGGAAGTGAGTGGAGAATAGGTGGCGAAAGGAGAGAGTGGGTGGTATTGAGTGGGATGAGGTGAGGTGATGTGGAGGTGATGCGGTGATATGATGTCATTTAAGTACATTATTGCGGGAGATGTTGAGGGTGGTTTGGATCCAGACTGCCTTTGGGCCCACAATCCACCACAAGCTGCCACGTACCCTTCCAACAATACCATGGTTTAAATTGCGAGACTCCTTAGGAAAATTAACACTTGAGAAGTTTACATCCCCACAATGAAGCGTGGTCCTCGATTTGATGATGATCTATGATTCGAGTGATATTTAACTACTGCAAGGATTGATGGTTCTAGTTGACTTGGGATCAATGGTCCAGATTCACTTTTGACTTTTGGGCTTCGTATGTTTTGAATGTGAAACATGAAAAATATCCCAGAGAAAAATATTCAAAGTGAATGATCTGTCACCATCTGTTGTGACCAATGAACGGTCCATATTTTCTTCGGATATCCGGGTTTCTAGAGTTTCAAATGTGAAACATAAAAAATCTCCTGGAGGAAACTCTCCGAAGTGATGTGGTGGCCTGGCATCATATGATGTCATGGATGCTGATGTGTCATGGAAAGAAGGGTGACACGTGTCACTTGGAAATGGACGAATGTCACAACCAAATGACCTGGGATGAATGCCACCTGTCATGACTGATGAGTGCACCATGTGTCAGGACTGATGAGTGCACCACGTGATTTGACACTTCAGGCTTCAGGAGTTTTGAATGTGAAGCATGAAAAACCTCCCGGAGGAAAATCCCCGAAGTGATTGATCTGCTGCCGCGTGTCGTGATGAATGAATGGTCCAAATTTTATTTGGAAATACGGGCTTGGGGAGTTCTGGAGTTTATGAATGTTATGCTCAAAAACTCTCAAAGGAAAATCATTGAAGCGATGTGTTGGGTTCTCGGGACTTCGTCTCTTCGGCTCTTCGGAGACTTTGGGTCTTTGGAAACTTAGTACTTCGAACTTGATATTAAAACCCATGTGATTATGGAACCTGAATGGACGAGAGTCGTTGATATATTTGACCTGATGATTCTCCATTGTCGAAAATTAACCTGTTTGTTCCCACGGTCTGAGCCCGAAAATTGTTGTTCTAGATTGTTGTGTCGTGTGCACAGACATTTCTTGTGCATAGAAAAAGGCTTGGTAGACCTACGGTGAGCTCAATCAATGGTGCACATGATGACAAGCATTCCGAAACAAATATGACATGTATTTTATCCTTCCATAAAAAAAAAAAAAAAATGCGCGAAGACTCAAAAAACGAATAAGGGCCAAGACAATCAATAGTGGGAAACTGACTTAAACAACCAGAAAAAGGAAAAATTGATGCATGCATAGGAAAAAGAGAAGAGAAGTAGGGGATGCAGACCTAAGTTACAACATTGGATCCAACTGGGGATAGCTCATCCCTGTGAGGTGATAATAACTATAGATCGGTGCCTTGATATTAGATATATTCTCTTACCTTTGATCACTTACCCTCGTTTCTGTCTCTCAACCCTGCATATCTGTTACTGTCCCTCATCCATGCATTTTATTGAATTAAATAACTGAAACTACACCCTAGTGCCTTTTTGGGCTATGGATTCTTTATTCACACACAAATAACTAATCAAAAGAAATAATAAAGGAAAGCATCTATGGTACAAGAGGGACCTTCCCCCATCCTCAAACAAAATAGTGTTTCAGGAAGTGCCCATTTACTAGGCCTCCAAAGATCTCTGTATCATCTAGATTGTGAAGGATGAATGTGTTGTTGTCCAGAACTTCAATCACCTTAAAAGGTCCAAACCAGAGGTTGTCGAATTTATCATGGTTGGACTTGTCATCCCTCTTAACATCCCACCTCAAAGCCAGGTCACCTTCCTGAAAAATCTCCTTCTTGGTTTTCTTATCAAAGGATGATTTGATATTGCTTTGGTATGCCTCTGTTCTCTAATCAAGTGCCTCTCTTCTCTACTGAACTTCTATAATCTAGAAGATCCTCCGTTGGATTTCATTGAGCTCCTCAATATCCTCCTGCAAGAATTTTAGGACTGGTATATCGAGTTGAGTAGGAAAAAAAACGTCTATGCCATAAACAAGATGGAATGGTGAGGTTACTAGAGACTTCTTAGTGCTGATCCTATTATCCCATAAGGCATATTTGAGTTTAGAGTCCCATGATTTTTTTTCTTTTAGTCAACAATTTTTTAATGATCCCGATGAGAGTCTTGTTTGATGATTCTACTAGGCCATTTCCCTAAGGGTAATAGGGTGTGGAATGTGTCAAGGAAATTTTGTGACTACCACATAAGTCAATCATGGCTTTGGACTTGAATTCTTGGGCATTTTCTGTTACAAGCTTACTGGGGAAACCAAATCTGGAAAAAATATTGGTTTCCAGGAAATTCATGATTACCTTTTCAGTGGCATTCCTGGTGGGAACAACCTCAATCGATTTGGTGAAGTAGTCGGTGGCAGTGAGGATCCACTTGTGTTGTCCACTAGAGGGTGGATGTATTTCTCCTATGACGTCTAACCCCCATTGCTAAAATAGACTACTGGAATTGATAGCTTTCAAGGGTAGTGATAGTAAATTTTGCTTGCCTACAAACATCTAGCATTCATTGCATGCTCTAACAGTGGAAAATACATCAGAGAAAAGGGTGGGCCAGTAATATCCTGCCCTTAGGATATTGAGCATTGTAGCATTCCAGTGTTGGTGTCCACCGCATCTTCCTCTATACATATCTTTCGTGACTTGTTTGGCTTCATTTTCATCAAGGCATTTTAACAAAATGCCAGCAGGATCCCTCCAAGACAAGCTCTGGTTTGAAATGCAGAATTTGAATTATTTCAACTTGAGAGACCTAAACTTTGTCTTCTTTACATCTGGTGGACATTCAAAATGTTGTAGAAAATAGATGATGTTTTTATACCAAGGTGAAGAGGAATATTTTCCAAATACCTGTAATTTGTCTTGTCTAGGATGTATGATGGGTGTATGTGATTGGGTAAAGATCTGATGTAATTTTAACACCTTACAATTTGATTTTGATAGAAATTTGGCTAGTCCTTGCCCCTTGATCAGCTTGGTGGGATTTATGTGCAAGTCATAGTCCAATAGTTTGACAATCCATCTTACTCTTTTCCTCTCGCTTTCCAACTGAACCAAAATCTCTTTGACACTGCTGCTAGGATCAAAGGTCGTTATGCTAGACTGTAGCACATAAACCTTGAAGGCCTTCAGTGCTTTGACCAATGCATAAGCCCATTTCTCTAATATATCATACTTGAGCTCAACATATCAGAGGGATCTGCTGAAAAATGCTATGGGCTGCACATGCCCTTCTTCATTTTTCTGTAGCAGTACAACAACAATGGTTTCATCCAAGGAAAATGAAAAGATGAAGAAATATTTGGTATAGTCTGGGTTTGTGAATACAAGTGCTTCAACTAAATATTGCTTGATAGTTTGGAAAGATTATTTCTCCTCGAAAGACCATTTTATAACAACATCTTTCTTCAACATATTGGTAATAGGCTTCATAATTTCAGAAAATTCAACACAAAGCGTCTAAGGAAGTTTATCTTACCAATAAAAGACTGGACAACCTTTTCATTTCTAGGAATCTCAATTTGTTGAATGGCACAAATCCTCTTTGGATCAATTTTTATGCCTCTGTATGATATGATGTGGCCCAAGAGCTTCCCTTGTAGCATGGAAAAGTGAGACTTCCTAGGATTGCGAGATATCCCATACCTCCTGCATTTCTTGAAAACCTGCTCCAAATGATGCAAATGTTCCTCATCAGACTTGGAAAAAATGGTAATGTCATCTAGGTATATGACCATAAAATTGTCTTTCTCTGCCACAAAGTCTATGTCCATGGCCCTCTGGAAATTTTCCCCTACATTCATGAGCCCAAAAGGCATCTTGTCATACATGAATGTTCCCCATGGGGTGGTGAATGTTGTCTTTTCTTTATCTTCCTCACAAACTGCTATCTGGTTATAACCAGAGTATCCATCCAACAAGGAAATTATGTGTGCACCTACCACCCTCTGTAAAATATGATCCATCTTGGGGAGGGGGTAATTGTCCTTCAAAGAAAACTTGTTTAGATTTATGAAATCAACACATAAGTGTATCTCCCCACTCTTCTTCCTTACATGTACTAAGTTGGCCACCCAATTTGAATACCTTAATGGTACAATAATCTTGGCATCCAACATTATTTTTAGCTCTTTCTCAATTATGGACATTAACATGGGATTAAATTGTCTAATCTTTTGTCTAAATGGCTTGGAGCCAATTTTTAGAGGGATCTTGTGCTGGATGATGTCAGTATCAAATGTTTTCAAATCTTCATAGGACCATGCAAAAGTATCAACAAAATTTTTAATGAGACTGACATACCTGTATTTTTTTTTCTGCAGCCAATGCTTTGGACAACTTGATGATCTTGGTATTCTTAGTGGTCCCAATATTGCACTCTGTCACCTCCTCTTCTTGATTCTTCATGCAAGTTCCTTTGTAAACATCATTGTTGTCAAGCAATCTTTCCAATGGTAATAGTCCTCTTGGAATGTGATTGGTTTTCATCTCCACAATATCATGACCAACCATTGTCTTCATAAGATGAGAAGATTGTTGATCTTCTAATTTCTCATTTTCATCTTCTTGACTTTCCTGATCAATTGAGATATTGGAGAATTCATCAATGGCGTGAAGAAATCTCTACAATTCTAAATCATCACTAAAGACTTGCCAGTTCTTTATGTTGTCTAGTATGGTTGTTCTATGTCTGAGTTCCACCTAATATTTAATATTTGGGACAATGGAAGGCCTGAATGTGCTTCCAGCTAAGGCCACAAAATCAAAATTTTGATTTTGTTATCTAGAAATGAAAGAGAGGTTAAATGCTAGAAAGAAATTATGGATCAGGTCCCATACCTCGTTCCTGTACTGCTTGAGCCTCTGTTGCTTAGTTTGATATATATTCCAGAGCTTCATATTCATCTATATTGTTAGTAGTCTCAAACTCTAGCTTATAAGAGAGGGTTATAACTTCTTTTAAAGGGGAAATGAGGAGAATACCTGCACCAGATCCTTCTTTTGATGAAGAGCCATCGAAATACATCTTCCACACCTTGTTTTGTTGATCATTCATTAGTTGATATCTGTGTTGGCTGACTGACATTTTAGGTTCATCATCATCTAAATGAAAATCAGACGAACCAATCCCATCCTAAACAACACAAATGAGGTGATTGCTTGGGTTCTGATGATCACTGACTATGTAGGCTAACCTTACCTAATGCAGGAGCATCTCCCACATCAAGCGAGCCAACGCGGAAATGGAGGACAACTGGACAAGCCAACACGAATTTTGAAAACACCTTAAAGTTGTTGCGCGATCTTAAATGAGTAATTAAGATGAGACGCACTTGTAAATGTAATTGGGACCTTGAGCCATATGCTCTCGTCCTTAGTAGGTAGAAGGCATTTAAAGTAGTTAATTTAAGTAGGTAGAATTGAATGTGTAGATTTGACAGTTTCTAGAGCGCAAGAGGGAAACAGGATATAGACACCCTCATTGTGCATTGTAATATTATTCTAGAGTATTAGAGAAAGAGTAAACAGAGAGCTGTGTAAGAACACCCATGTATAGACATTTGAATTAATAGAAGAGTTCTGATTCAAATTCATGGCTGTGTGTTGTTCTCTGTGTATTGATGCTTAATGGTGTGCTCATGAATGTTTTCTTCCAGTTATACATTTGATTTTATATGCTGTGTATATGATTTCAGGTTTGAGTTTGAATTTGAAGGGAAGAAAGAATGAGTTTCAATTGTTTCTCTATTTGAGCCAGAGGATTCCTGCAAGGAGTGCAGTTGAAGTGTCCGCAAGGAGTGCGTTGACAGAGGGTTCAGATAGAGACAACTTTGGTTCTCATTCATCATAGAAGTGCAGTTGGGCACAGGAGTCATGCAAGGAGTGCGCAGGCCAAGTGAAGTTCAGGGTTGCAAATTTGAGCAAGAGTTGAAGGACTGCTGCTGCAGGTGTGCGCATAGTCGAAGTATTCAAACACTTAGACGTGTTTGAAGGTTGTTGCAAGGAGTGCGTGCAAGAGGTTTTCTGAAGGACTTGAAGTCGTGGAAAATCTCAAGAGGGATAGGTCTTCAAATTTGTTAAAGGACAACGCAGAGGAGTTGTGCCTTGAAGATTCAAGAGGCGTCGTAAGTTTGTGCCGCAGGTGAACAAGTCTTTGTGGAGGAACGCTTGGTTATTCGAAGGAATTACCAAAGGAAGGAAAAATTGTTGTCATTCTCTGAGGAGAATCTACGAATTTCCACGAGTCGTTAGATCTTGTGGAGGTGCAAATGAGATACTGCAGGTTGAAATCTCAGGAGGGGCAGAGTCGTGGATCCGAGCCATAAGGGACCGTCGTATTTACACGTGTGACCGCACATCGGGGGTTCGTGGATTGAAACTCCAAAATATTTCCACGGGAATAGAAAAATTGCGATATGCGATATCCCGACAGCTAAAAGGTAGCGTAGGACCACAACGGAGTTGGCATGTGGGCAGGTGGCACAAGTCATCGGAGTTTCGCAGCAAGAAGTGCCGAAAACGTTTCATCAGGATTCACAAAATCCTGAACCCCGAATTCCCGATAGAGGTGAAGGGACGTTGAAAGGTCGACTTGCACGCGTGTCGGGTAATCGACATATCGGGAGTCGGAAGTCGGTAAAATGAAGTGTTCGACATCGCGAGTAGTGAAATCATGATAGGAGAAATCTCGATGAGATAAGGGACCGTTGAAAGTCAAATCCGCGAGCTTGTCGAAAGTTCGGCGTATCGGGGCTCGAAAGTTGGTAAAGAAAGTTGCTCGATATCGCGAGTGCCGAGATCGTGATAGAGAAAGTCCCGATAAGAGAAGAAAAGTTCAACGTTGACTTGTGTCGGGTCTCAGGGATTCGAGAGGCCTACACCCGACCTTTGGATTCATGAAGTCGCGAGTTCCGATCTCCGATTTGTAAAGAAGGTGGGGGGATCGCGCGAAGAATTCTGTGGGTGCAGATTTCCCGATAGGGAAATAGAAGGACCGGTTAGTGTTCTTCGGGCCAAGGAAGGAGAAGATCCTGTAAGCGGACGTGCTTGCGAGCACGCCTGCATCATTACCTCTTTGTATAGCCTCATGTTCTCACCACCAAATACAATAATGGTGGCATATGTGATGTCCATTTGCAATGATCCTCCAACTTTCTTAGCCCAAGTTCTGGATAATAGCATGCCAAACATTGGGGGGATGTCGGCCACCACAATGTCCATCACTACACTATTCATGGGTAATTGTGATAGAGAAACCACCATATCCTTTATCAATCCCATGAATTTTACTTTCTTGGAATAAAAGGAGTACAGGTCTTGGTAAGGCTTGGTAATCTCCAAACCTAGTTCTTCCATAACAACTTTGGGCATGACATTGTGAGAGGCTCATGAGTCCACAAGACAGTTGTGCAGGATCTTGTCATGGACATTTAGAGATATATATAAAGGAGGAGAATCATCAGAGCCATCTTCAATATGTGGACCCATAGTAATGGCTGGGTTTTCATCCTATAAACTAATGACATCAGAAGATACACTAGAAGGAGTAGGTTGCAGAACTTTCATGATGGATTTCTTGAAAGGCTCATTTTTTAACAATTCCGTCAAAGGGATAGGAATCTTGATTTTTCTTAGCTCATGTTCGAAGCTTAAATATGTTGGTGGCTTATCAGCTTCCTTTGTTTCATGGGAAAGAGTTTTTGATAGTGGAGATGACCGAGTTTTAGATGGCATACCTTTATTTGGATTTTTCTTGGGAGGGGATTCTGCTTGTTTGCCTTGATCAGAGGTGGTGGCCTTGAAAGCTCCATTTCTTGTCCTCAAATCATATTTATTCTTGGGTTGAACTTGAATAAATCCCTCTTCCCCTATTTGATTATCAAATTGATTTGACAATTGTGCTACCTCGTATTTTTGTTGTGTTAAGTGATTGATATAATAATCTGTCTCATTGAAAAGAACAACAATATCGTCCACAACATCATTGTCTGCATCTATCTCCTCAATTTGATTGTTTTGGAAAGGGGGCACTACCCTTTGATCATCATCATTTCTCCTTTCTCTCTGCATTACTTGAGGAGCATCATTAGGCCTTCTAAATTGGTTTTGATTTCTATTACCAGCCACTTGAAAGGTTATGTTTGGCTATTTGGATTCCCATTTTATCTTATCTATCGCAGAAGTTAGATCCTTCAAATTCTTAGTCATCTCTTCAAGTTTGGGATCATATATAGCTAGGTTAGAGGAGGTAGGGGCATCCTCTCTCTATTTTTTCTTCTCTTTATCATATCTAGTCTTTAATCTGTCTAATGCCAAAATATTAGATTCAACTTCAATGGTTGCTTCCTGCATGGATAACAACGTGGTTGATCTTCTCTCTCTCAAAAGGAGGGAGAATTTTTCATCAAATGCATTAGCATAAGTGATCTTGTCAGAGGCTTCAGTTGGTTTGATTTCATCTGGGATTCTATGGTATATTTTATTGAATCTCTTGGCGAAGTCTGAAATAGATTCACCATTCTTTCTCTTTAGAGCCCCAAATTCAGTGATGTAATAGAGATACTCTCTCCCATATACCCATTGCTTTATGAAAGCTTCATCCAACGCCTCAATATCGACAATGGAGGCTGGAGGAAGACTCCTGAACCATTTTCTGACCTGCCCATGCAGACTCTGTACAAACAACCTCATCCACACATCTAAATAATCAATGTTAAAGTTGTCTGGAAAACTGTAAAAGGCTACCAGGTGTTCTTCAGCAGGTATTTCACCCTCCCCATTATATCTTGGCAGATATTTCATGTAATCTATGCTTGGGAGTGCATGTAAAACTATAGGTAGCACTAAGGGTGCATATCTGGAAGCAATTATGACATCCATCCTATTAATGGCCATGGCGTGAACAATAGGAATCTGAAAATTTATGGGAGATACAGGAGTGGATGTAGGACTGGATCTTGAAGTGGAATTAGGAGATGGAGATGTCTGATCCCCTTTGGAATTATGATTCTCAGGGCTAGCAAATTCAAGTTGCTTGTGGTGATGGTTCGAAGTATTCTCTTGGTGTGAAGCTTTTTCCTCGAGGGGGGAAGTGTATCTCTGAGCTACAATGGATTTCCTTAGTTGCATTTTTAGTTCATAGCCTACTGTGTTATTCTCAGGGTTAGAATCACCCTTCTTGGCTTTGCTATTTTCAAATTTGGATCTGCTGAATCCCTTTCTAGGCACCAATATTTCTTCTTTATATTTTACTCAGTGAAGTCGCCAGGTGAAAGATGGAAGTCTGGTTGTGTCTGACCTTTGTTCACCATCAAACGTCAGATTTGATCAATTATCGTTCTCCCAGTGAAAGATATTTTTTTACTCCATTCCCTGGAAATGACGCCATAAGATGTTGGTCCTAATCTCTGCACTTGACTGCTAAAGGTAAAAGCTAGGACACCTATCAATTTAGAATGATTGCTTATTTTTGTTAAAATATTGTGTAACTGCAAAGAATATTCTTATCCTCTTTTGTGGATAAAGTAAAAGATAAAATATATTTATTATTGATTAGATCAATCCCCTTTTGTGAATTGATCATGCCAGGCATTGTAATTGACCAAATCCCATTTTATGGATTGGTCAAACCCTAATTTTAATAAGCTAAATGAAAATACGGCCCCAGAATATATTAAAGTGGTTATAACCACCCATAATGAGATGTCGGCCCAACCAAAATATATTAAAGTGGTTATAACAACCCAAAATAAGAAGTTGGCCTTGCGAGTGAAAAGACACTTGTTCAACACCTTCCATATTGTATAAATAAGAGAGGCCAACACCTCATTTGGACACACACTCAACTCACTCATATAGTGCGCAAGTATTGAAGGAAGCTGCAATTACCAATTTTCGGAAGAAGGAAGAGAGAGAGAGAGGCACATCCTTGGGAGAGGAATTTCTATGTTGTTTTGTTCATTGTCTTGGCATTGTATTGGCTATCTATATTAAGAAAGTTTTGTTGGGTTTTCTTCCCCATGAGGGTTTCCCAGGATAAATGTTGTGTACTCTTGTGTTGTGTTTCTCTCAGTGATCCTATCTATGCTATTGTTATCTAGTAAATTCAAAGTAACCTAATAATAGCAGAAACTTTAACATGGTATCAGAGCCAAGCTGAAGAGAGCATCTTTCATAGGAAAAAGAAAAACATCACTATTGTCGTACAAGAAAATGAGGGATTTTTATTGAAGAATAATTTCATCCCCATATCCATCTAGAAAGGTGCACCCTAACTCAAGGAAGATTTTGGCATCTTCAGCGCACATTTTCAGTGGCTATATCTCCCGGAAAGTGAAACCCTAGTTTTAAAAAAGTACCAGAAGTACCAGAAAACCAGAGTACCAAAAGTACCAAAAGTACCTGATTACCAAAAGTACTAGAAAACCAGAAGCACCAGTCCAATAATCCGCAGATCAAGTTTGAAGGGGTAAAATTTGGATTTTCAGAAATCTGACTATACCAACATAGTCGCCTCATTCCAGTGCATATTTTGGTGAGTCCAGTTTTCAAATCCAAGAAATTTGATTTTTTATTATTTCTATAGCCTGAAGGGCTAGGGTTCTTTCTACTACAAGAAAGAATGGCTACCAACATGAGGGTAGAAGATGGGATGGAAGGATCTAGAAACTTCAGATCTTGGAAGCATAGATTGCAGATGATTCTAGACGTCAATGATCTCCTAGAACATGTTACAGTGGGTGTACTAGAACCAGATGAAGAAGAGAAAAATACCAAGCATAAGAAGAATGAAAGGAAAGAAAAGAGAATCATGTCAGATTCAGTAAAGGATCACTTGATCCCTCATATTTCCGAACTACAGACAACAAGGCAAATGTATGAAGAACTCAACATGTTATATGAAAGAAAATACATTAGCCGTAATCTTTCCTTAAGAAATCAACTTCGTAATATGAAGATGGAAAACTTAGAATCTGTCACATCCTATCTTATGAGAGTTTCTTAGATTAGAGATCAGCTTGCAGCTATTGGAGATGTCATTAGTGAAAAAGAGCTTGTAAACACAACCCTAAATGGGTTTCCAACATTTTGGATTCCTTTTGTACAAGGATTGTGTGAAAGAAGAAAGTTACCCAAGTTTGATAAGTTATGGGCAGATTGCACACACGAAGAATCTAGACTTGCATACCAACAAAAGAGATTAATTGTCAATGAAGAGGAAGCTCTTACAACTCAAAATAACAAAAGAAGTTCCTTCAGAAAGAACAATAAATAAGCTAACTCCATAAGAGTTCCAGACAAGAAGAAAGATGTTTCAAAGATCAAATGCTACAACTGTCAAAAGTTGGGACACTTTTCCTATGACTGTCCTCAAGGAAAAGAAAAAATAAAGTATTAAGCACATGTGGTAGAAGAAGAGGAATTCTTCCCTAAAAGAAAGATTTAGCAGAAATTAAGGATTATGTACTTTAAGTTGAAGATAGTTGATCTGAAGAAAGATGACAAATGGTGTAGTCCGTAGAGCCTCCCCACACAAAAACAAAAGATAAGTATTCATGTTTATTTTTAGTATCTTGTTTACTTTAATACCTTCTCATTACAAGTTAGCTTTTTTGTGAGAATGTTAATTAACCTCATTTTATTTCAGTGTCTATGCAAACTTATGAAGGAAGTATCAAAGAAGAGGATGAAGAAAGAGATAAATATTTATTTCATGTATGATCACTCATGAGAGTGACAAAGAAAGCATATTGTAAGTATGTTTACAAGTCTCGGAAGAAAGAACTTATGCTGTGACTTGTAGAAGTTAGACCACACGAGAAGGACGTATGATATGGTGACAGTCAGTAAAGACCAGACAATATTCAATATTTATATAGGAGCAGGAGGCTCCTAAAGATGCATAACATAAATGTTCAAGATGAAGAAAAAGATGGATACTCAGATAGAGTTGATAAGATGCAGGTAACTACAAGTTTCTCCAATACCGTTCTTATATATGCAGAGGGAGAAGGTTGATCCAGTATGAAGTCAGAAAGAAATGTTCTAACTCAAAAAGGCACCCATGATATTACAGAAAAAGAACTTCAAGGATGATGATTAGAAGCTATTAGTTTGGTGTAAGAGGGAGCCATGTCTCTGAGTTCGAAATGGAGGATCGTGATTTGATGCAGTTAGGAAATCAAATGGATGGTGCCCAAATATTTTGATCAAGATGAAAGTTATCCAGTAGATGGATGGTGCTTAGCAGATGGGTAGCATGGTATTATACCATGGAAAGATTTTGGACCACAAGAGATTTTTTCATATCCCATAGCTAGACCTTCGTAGAGAAGGAGAAAGAGAAAAGACCTTCATAGAGAAGGAAAGAGAAATCCCAAAGGTAGACCTTCAGAGAGAAGGAAAAGAGAAGAGACCTTCATAGAGAAGGAACAGACCTTCGTAGAGAAGGGGAATGAGAAATTTTCCAAGGTTGTCCTTTGTCCAAGTTTTGAGTTTTGGATACTCTAGGGACAAGATAGAATACCCTCATAGAGAGGGGTGTGACCACCCTCATAGAGAGTGATGTGGATGTTTCTCCAAGGGGCAGTGGGAAAATACTGTCCTCTGGCCAAGGATGGAGTAGCTTGGAACAAAAACCTTGACCATGTGGAATGGTTAGTTGGATCTTGAGGTTTGTGTCGTGATCCTACTTAGATCATGGAAAGGGAGTCTAGTCTTGCCCAATCTAGCATCTTAGCTTCTCTAGTTCATGTGGGATGACTAGGAGTCAAGCTATGGTAGTATTCATCCCTAGTGTATGGGTGAGTTAGATCACTACAAGAGAAGGGAGAACATAAAAGGAATGGAAAAACTCGTAGAATATCTTCTATGTGAAGATAAGACATCTTCTGTGTGAAGATAAGATATCTTTTGTGTGAAGATAAGAAAGAAGTATCTTCTGCATGAAGAAGAAAGAAATAAATAGTATCTTCTGCGTGAAGATAAACATAATTTTTTTTTTGATGATTTATAGATATGCTAGTCAGTGATCATGATGCCAAATAACCAAGTGGATGCCTCTCATTATCCAATTAATGATGTTACCCAATTGATGGTGTTAATGATGTTACCTAGTTGATGATGTTGCCCTGTTGATGATGACATCCAGTGACCTGTCAAAAGATAAAGAATCTCCTTCTTGTTAAGAGGGAGTGTTAAAATATTGTGTAACTGCAAAGAATATTCTTATCCCCTTTTGTGGATAAAGTAAAAGATAAAATATATTTATTACTAATTAGATCAATTCCCTTTAGTGGATTTATCATGTCGGGCATTGTAATTGACCAAATCCCCTTTTTCTGATTGGTCAAACCCTAATTGTAATAGGCTAAATGAAAAGACAGCCCCAAAATATATTAAAGTGGTTATAACCACCGAGAGTGAGAATTCGGCCTAGCCATAATATATTGAAGTAGTTATAACCACCCAGAATGAGAAGTTAGCCTTGCCAGTGAAAAGACACTTGTTCAGCACCTGCTAGATTGTATAAATAATAGAGGCCAACACCTCATTTGGACACACAGTCAGCTCACTCATCCAGTGTGAAAGTACTAAAGGAAACTGCAGTTACCAGTTTCCGGAAGAAGGAAGAGAGAGAGAGGTGCATCCTTGGGAGAGGAATTTCTGTGTTGTTTGGTTCATTGTCTTGGCATCGTATTGGATATCTATATTAAGGAAGTTTTTCTAGTTTTTCTTCCGCATGAGGGTTTCCCAGGATAAATGTTGTGTACTCTTGTGATTGTGTTTCTCTCAATGATCCTATCTATGCTATTATTATCTAGTAAATTGAAAGTAACCTAATAATAGCAGAAACTTTAACACTTTTAACTCTTTTGTTGGTTGGTTAGAGGGTTATTCTATCAATAAAAAGGAAAGGTTGGGTTGGTAGAATGATATAGACGAGGGCCCTCCTTGGATGATGGCACACTAATGAAAGACGAGTAAAATAATATAAAATAGAGGGAAACAACAAACTACTCAATGAATAATATACTGCAAGAAGTTCAATACTTAAAATATCATTTCAAGACATCAAACATGCATCAAAAAACAATAACTCCCACAGGTTGTAGAAAAAAAATCTTCACCAAAGCATTAGTTGTTCAACAGGTTGCATATGAGTAAAAATAAGTTGTACAATAGCTGAAAGGAAATGAAATGTATGTTGCACAAATAAAAAACTGTATTCAACATAAGATTGAAAACACATGAAGAGTTGAACGAAACACTGTCATCGAGAGTATGTTCACCAGGTAAAGAGATTTAATCCATGCATAAAATAGGTCCAACCAATCTGTTGTATTGCTATTCTTTCCTAAAAAATATGACCTTTACAATATCCAAAAACTAACTATTTAAAAGAGTTGCATAGGCTCTCGTCCTTAGGGGAATGAGTCCTAAATTTAGGGAACTGTTCATAAATCAAATAATGAACTTTACTAATATATTGGACTTAATCAACAAGATTGGTTCTTATCAGACACAAAAGACCACTCTTGCATCTATTCTAGGAAAATGTTGGACTTAAACATATAAAACTACTATTGTTTCTACGACAGAACTGATGCATGAGATGGAGAAATTGAGTGGCCAAAAAATAGGCCTTAGAGTGATAGAGAAGATATCTGTGTTGAACGACGACATGTCTGCGAGTTGTTGGAGGCCACTGGAGATAACTAGATACATGAACAGAGTTTGCTGAAGTGTTTCTGAGACTAATCTGTGTAGACCTGTGACTGAGACTTAACTCTCTGTCTATGCCTGAGCTTTCGGAAGCCAGGTGCACTCTGTATTGGCCCTTACAAATGCCATCTATACCTATGAAATAGATTCACTGGAATTATTGTCAGCCTATCGGGCACGAGGGGAGACATGGAGGCAAGCGTCCAATCAAGAGATGGGATGAATGGAAGCAAGGGTAGATGACGTGTGAAGGCAGATGTAAAAGTGAGAGGAGGTGTGAATACGGTGGAGGTATCGAGAGTATGGAGTTGGTGACGTGTAGTGATGGATACAGGTGGCGCATAGGGAGAGGAGGAGTAGATAGGTTGGGAAGTGAGTGGAGAACAAGTGGCAAAAGGAGAGAGGGGGGAATATTGATTGGGATGAGGGGAGGTGACGTGGAGGTGACATGGTGATCTGATGTCATTCAAGAACATGATTGCGGGAGCTATTGAAGGTGGTTTGGATCCAGACCACCTTTGGGCCCGTATTCCAGCACAAGCTACCACGCACCCTTCCAACAAATCCATTGTTTACATTGCAGGACCGCTTAGGAAAATTAATGCTCAAGAAGTTTACATCCCCGCAATGAAGCGTGGTCTTCGATCTGATGACGATATGCGATTTAGGTGATATTTACCTACTGCAAGGATCGGAGGTTCTTGTTGACTTGGGATCAATGGTCCATATTGACTTCGGACTTTCGAGATTCGGATGTTTCGAATGTGAAACATGAAAAATCTCCTGGAGAAAAATATCCTTAGTGAATGATCTGTCACCATGTGTTGTGACCAATGAGTGGTCCATATTTTCTTCGGATATCCGGGTTTTGGGTGTTTCAAATGTGAAACATAAAAAATCTCTCAAAGGAAACTCTTTGAAGTGACATGGTGGCCTGACGTCATATGATGTCACAGATGTTGATGTGTCATGGAAAGAAGGGTGACACACGTCATGCGGAAATGGACAAATGTCACAACCAAATGCCTAGGATGAATGCCACATGTCATGACTGATGAGTGCGCCATGTGTCAGGACTAATGAGTGCACCACATGCTTTGGCACTTCGGGATTTGGGAGTTTTGAATGTGAAGAATGAAAAACCTCCTAGAGGAAAATGCTTGAAGTGAATGATTTGTTGCTGTGTGTCGTGATGAATGAACAATCCAAATTTTCTTCAGAATTTTCGGGCTTTGGGAGTTTCAAATGTGAAGAATGAAAAATATCCCAGAGAAAAAATTCTCGAAGTGAATGATCTGCTGCTGCGTGTCATGATGAATGAACGGTCCAGATTTTCTTTGAAAATACGAGCTTCGGAAGTTTGGGAGTTTATGAATGTTATGCTTGAAAACTCCCAAAGGAAAGTTGGCGAAGAGATGTGTTGGGTTCTTGGGACTTCATATCTTCGGTTCTTTGGAGGCTTAGGGTCTTTGGGAACTTAGTACTTCAAACTTGATATTAAAACCCGCGCGATTCTGGAACCCGAATGGACGAGAACCATTGATCTATTTGACCTGATGGATCTCCACCGTAAAAAATTAACCTGTCTATTCACATGGTCTAAGCCCAATCATTGTTTCTCTAGATTGCTACATTATGTGCATGGACATTTCCTGTCCATAGAAAAAGGCTTGGTAGACCTGCGGTGAGCTCAATCAATGGTGCACGTGATGAGAATCATTCTAAAACAAATATGACATGTGTTTTATCCTTCTAGAAAACAGAAACATAAATGCCTGAAGACTCAAAAAATGGATAACAGCCAAGACACTTAGTATTGGGAAACTAACTTAAACAACCAGAAAAAGGAAAAATTGATGCAGGCATAGGAAAAAGAGAGGAGAGGCAGGGGATGCAAACCTATGTTACAACAGATACATCATCATCATCAAACTGGGTCCAATTAGAAACTGGGTCCACATAACAACTAGGTCCACATATTTACCATCATCAACTGGAAGGAGGCACCAACCCCTAATTTACAGACACCAACCTAAAGGAATCTCAAACTCCTTGATTTACCAGCACCAACTGGAAGGAGGCAAAAACCTCCTAGTTTTATGATAACCAACTAAAAGGAAGCTGCAAATCCCTTGCAAGTATTAAACTGCTATATAAATACACCAATATTACCATGTACCCCCCAACCACCCTTGTTTCTCAGGAACCAACCTGAAGGATACCTTGATCTCCTCCCTTCACTACCCTGCCACCCTTGTTTCAAAATTATTCTCACAATATGGGTTGGTCCAATATTAGATCTAGTTCCTTAACTAATCTTCTCCAAATCCATCACAAAAATCTACAACAAATGCTGACGTTAAGTTGCTCACAATTCACTGTCACTGAAGATAAGTTCTATTGATATCTCTGTCACTATCATTGATACATCATCATCATCAAACCGAGTCCACTTAGAAATTGGGTCCACATAGCAACTGCATCCACATAGAAGTTGGGTCCATATATATTGTCACTATCATTGTTATTGTTGCAGTCACTATCATTGGTACATCAAAAATGGGTCCACAAAAATATCCTATGTCCAATTGGGTCCACATATAAACCCCAACACCACTTCTTAAATTTATTTCAAACACTTGTTTGAGACTAGTTTGTGGATTAGCCAAAACCCATAACTTCCAACAAGTATGAATCCATACCTGTAATGAATCAATTTCTGAAACTTGTACCCAATATTATTTTATATCTTCTCTGAATTTCCTTCAATTTTTTCTCCTTGATTCGTCACTGAAAAGAGATATAACAAAAAATGACATACCTTCCTGAATTTTGGCCTATTTTGGAAAGAAAAATTGTACATCATGCCATATGACCAATATTTGATATATAATTATGAAAATCACACAAAATACTACGTACAGTAATATTTCCAATGCAATTGGTCTCATAGAATTTGGATCCTCTATGAATAATTTATGATTGTTTTACCTCGAACATATGTTTGAGACTAATTACAAGACTAGTAAAAAACCCTATCTTCCATAGAGTGTATCTCCAAAATTAAAATGACCCAGAAGTTCAAATTAGTACCACATGTACCTTGATATGTTTGTCAACAACATTCACTATCTGAATCATTCTATAAAAAAATTTATAGTGAAAATTCCAATATGACCTTTAAATAACATACCTTAGAACACATCATCACAAGACATCATCTTCCCTTGGAATTTCGCCCTTCTTCACTTCATATTACCTATGAAATTCACTGCCAAGCTTGTGCTAAGAGATTAAAGTATTGAATAATGAAAATGAGAGGTTCTTAATGTTTAGGGCCGACCTATAACTTCTTGTTTGCAACACTTTTTAGGGGCAAATTTTATTTTAATTTCAATTTCTCTTGTAGGGCCAACTTGTTCTTATACACTTAATTTCATCTTTAGTTCATTACACAATTAGGGCTGACTTTAGGGACTTCATTCCTGTACTTCTGGGGTTTTGTTACAACACTTTCGAGGCTTCTTTATGGATTCTTGACCATACCTTACATTATCATATTTAAGAAGGAATATCTTTTCAACCGTGAGGAACCACATGGTGTGCCACCTACCATTTGAAATGTCCTTATGAGGACTATCAATCCATGGAGGATTTGCATGCATTTTTGATGTCATTCAAAATATTTTTCTTCAATCAAATTTTGGCTTCAAGACCACACCTTTGGGTCCCCTAACCATATTTTCAGGGCTTCTCGACCATACATTGTAATTGTTTTTCTTAACAACTAGGTCTTCTTGTAGGATTCTTCAAGGCATCTTCCCAAGAGGGACATACTTAGATATATACCATAACAGGACCACTTTGGGGACTCATTCAAATGAACCTATCACTTCTATGGGCTTATGGACATGCTTCAGGACTTCGTCTAGGGTTGAAATCAATGACAACCAAGTTTCCAACAATCTCCCTGTTATAGCACAAAATGCCACACCTATGATTTTGTGCCATGGCCTAACCTTTTCCCAATCCTTGCTAGAATTTTCCCTAAAGGTCACCCCCAAAATCATCTAAAAAACATGTTTTTAGAGCAAATCTATGGGTTTCCCTAGTGCAACATGTAGACATCCGTTCCTTTCCTCACTGCAACTCGCAAATGCCCTCATTTTTTGTGATAAATAAAATAATTTCATGTTTTCGGGTGAGTTTTTCGGTTGGGCTCATTTCCCAATGACCCTTTCCCATACACAACAAAATCTAACTCCCTAAACCTCTTTCAGAAGATATAAAACAATCATTGAGGTCTAAGGAGAGGGAGTCCATTAGTGCAAAGTTATGCTACCAACATATAACAAGCCTCGTTTCTCTATATTCTTTGAGAAACATCCCCTTTAATCTAGAAACTCATTTTTCAGAGCTTCTTTCTCCTTTATATGACTATAGGGTGTCTCCTTATCCCTATCCAATTCATTGAGATAAGTCTTTATCGGTTGAGTTGATGCTTGAAGATTCCCAGAGGAACCCAGACATTTGGCTTCAAGATGATGCCTCTGGCTAGACAAGGTTGTAACTTACCTTTTCCACTTGCTAGTAATAAAATAGCTTGTTTTCCCAAAAAAAATTCTTCATTGTACATTTATTTGTATGTCTACTTTGAATATGACATATTACATGCAAATGTTTATCATCGTATAACTACTTTCGTCGCATCCCTAGTTTTGTATCTGTCTTGTAGGTTAATTCCACTGAAACTTTGCAGTGTTAGTTACATTTTTCGTTGAAACCTAAGGTCAACCCCATTAACGAGTGTTGAAACCTTTCTCTCTTCTTCAAAGAATCATTCGATTGATGGTAGATTCTACCTTCCATGGGTTCCCTAGTATATAATCCTTTTGTTTTTTGGTGCTGATGCTGCAAGTTTGTCTTTAGGCTTGGGGGTCCTGGTTTAGTATCGCCATGAGTTTGCATTTGAACTTCATGCTTCTTACTCTCTCTCATTCTATACTTTTTCCTGTAGGACCCCTATCTTATGGAGTCCATAGTTAATCTCTTTTAATACTCCTTAAAATTGAAATATTTCTGAGTGGCGTTGTTCCTTGTAAAATCGTTAATAGACCTGAAGGAATGTCTTTCTAGCACACGTTTACCCCTTTTTTCAGACTGGGATATGTTATTTATGAAAAAGGTATACTCTAGTCTACGGGCTAGAGGATTTCTCCTAAGTTGTGTTTTGTACTTTTTTGGGCTCAGGGGACTAGCTTTATGAAAAAGGATGAGGGAGTCCATAGTTAATCTTTTTTCAGAGTCCTTAAAAATGAAAATATAGTCGAGTGATCTTGTCTCTTTCACACTCGTTAAATTTTTTTTGAAGAGGCATCCTTTCGGTATAAGTTTAACCCTTTTCTAGACCAACTGGACTATGTACAAAAAAGGAATACTCTAGCTCCAGTGACTAGAAGAGTTCTCCTTGGTATGATTTTATTCTTTTTCAGGCCTTGGAGACTAAACTTACGAAAAAATACCATTATGGAAAGTTGTAAATTCCAAAGTTGAGTCGTAAATGCATTTGCATATTGACTTCTCATGATTTTAGGCCTAATGTCATCTTCATCATGATCTCATTGAACCAATTGCCTATGTATTCATATTAGTTCCTAGACTTGCATTTTATGCCTTTGCGACTCAATACCTTATCCCTGGAGGGAACATCCCTCAAGTGTCCTTATCGTGCACATGCTTCCTTGCATTGAGCATATGTATCTTCCTTTCACTTTGGAACTAGTTTTCTTACTCACGAAACTTGTTTCCTCCATTGTACAATAAGCATCCTATATTCCTTTTCAGGATTCTATAACACGAAACAAAAAAAAGTATAAAAAAAATAATAAAAGAATGGGAAAACATCTAATCTCTTTTTTTGGAAGCAATATTGTCTCCCTTGAACAAAGCACAATCTTGAGTCAGTATCTCATCATTTTGGGTTAGTATGGATTTAGGAGACGTTTTCTCATTTGATTTTTTTCTCCCCCGATTGGTTATCTTCCAACTATATGGAGCATTTGTTGATTCCTCCCATGTCACAAATGTATCCCATATTATGGTCATGTTTCCTGAGTCACATAATGTGTTGTGCTTATGTTCAAAGGAATTTTTTCAACCTGTTTTGGCCATTCTGTTGTTTGCCTGTGACCTTGCAAGTCAACCTTCCCAAGTCAGTCTCATCATCATGAGTATCTACCTCTTTGTTTGATCTCTTCCAAATCTCTGGCCTTCTTCCACCCCTTGTGTTGGATAATGGAGGATGCCTTAATTCCTTCCTTCTAGTGGATTCCCTCCCATCAACTTTGACAAATATTTCTCCGGGATAGGGATATAAGGTTTTGTTTTGGTACCTTGGGGATTAAGATCATTAGTGGAAGGTTCCCTCTCTATTGAAATTTTTGTTTTGGTACCTTGGGGATTGTAATCATCAGTGGTAGGTTCCCTCACTATTGAAAGTAGAATACATCAATGTCCCATGCTTGATAGTTTCTACTAGGTGTTCGACGCCATCTCATTCATTCACACTTGTTAGATAGTACCATGGTACCTTGACTCCCATTATCATTATTGGTGGGTGGTATATCATTTATTATTAGTATAACTCAATGACTGCTAATCAAATGATGTCTCATTGCATTCAACTTCAACTCATTTATTCACATAGTGTAGACTTGTACCACGATGGATCGTAGCAAAAACTTCAGGTGAAGTAAGAGCATCACATATGTTTTTCTCCTTCTGACTCATATGGTGCCACCTCATATATTGATACTCACTGAGGATCATATCATTCCTTTATTTGGTCCCAATTATCCTCTGTTGTTGATTTTAAGACATAGCTCCACTATGTATCTATTCATGGCTATGATCTACTTTGACATGGATCCACTATGTATTCTTCGTGGCCATACTTGATACTTCATCTATATCACATGGATCCACTATGTACTATTTGTGGCTACATAATTTAACTATATTTTATATATTCCATGGATCCCCAATGTACTTGCTTTAGAGGCCATGCTTACATTATTATTGAGCATGGGTATGATCGACTTGGGAAACAAAACTATTTCTTGATCCTTATTGATGATTATTGTTGTTGGATCAATTGTTTGGGAACCTCTATGGATTCTTTGATGCATCCTTACCTCTCATAATTCATAATTTATTTTTTCCATCATTTTTCCCTTCTAACCTCACACATTAGGGGACATATGTTATAGCAGAAAATTCTACACCTATTCTTTTGTTCCATGGCTTAAGCCTTTCTCAATGCTTTCTAGAATTTTCACTAAAAGTCACCTCCAAAATCATCTAAAAAACATTCTTTCAGAGCATATCCATGGGTTTCCCTAGTGAAACACGTAGACATCCATGCCTTTCCTCACTGCAACCCACAAATGCCCTCATTTTTGGTGAAAAATAAAATAATTTCGTGTTTTCGGGTGGGTTTTTTGGTTGGGCTCATTTCCCAATGACCCTTTCCTGTACACAACATAATCCAACTCCCCAAACCTCTTTTGGAATATATAAAACAATCATTGAGGGCTAAGGAGAGGGATTCCATTAACGCAAATTTATGCTACAAGCATCTAGCAAGCCTCTTTTCCGTATATTCTTTAAGCAACAACCCCTTTTATATGGAAACTCCTTTTTCCAGAGCTTCTTTCTCCTTTATATGACTATAGGGTGTCTCCTTATCCCTATTGAATTCATTGAGAAAATTATTTATCGGTTGAGTTGATGCTTGAAGATTCCTAGAGGAACCTAGATGATTGGCTTCAAGATGGTGCCTTAGGCTGCACAAGGTTGTAACTTACCTTTTCCACTTACTAGTAATAAAAGAGCTTGTTTTTACCCAAATTTGTCTTCATTGTACATTTATTTGTATTTGTACGTTGAATCTAACATATTACATGCACATTTTTATGATTGTATAACTACTTTAGTCACAACCCTAATTTTGTATCTATCTTGCAGGTTAATTCAAGCGAAAGATCATGAGCTCTTCGGTGAATTGGAGCTGGGATTGAAATCAAATGGGAGAAGAAGGTGCACCTTCTTTTCTCCTCTCTATCCCTACATTCTCCTAAATACAGTAGTTATTTTCTTTGAATTTTGTGTGTTGTCATTGTGGGGAGATGATCATCTCTTTCACTTGGTCTTGCTCTATTGTGACCATGACCCACGATCACAGGGGAAAAATACCTTAATCACTCCCCATTTGGCATTGATGGAAAAACTCATACTCCCCCTGTGACCATTTATCCCTCTGTCTTCATGATTTTGATCTTTCTCTCCCCCTTTAACATCAATAGAAAAGGGTAACTCCCCATGATAATTTTTCTCCCCCCTATCTTCTTTCCAAAATGTCATCTAGATCAATGTGGGGCTTCTTGTATATGCTTCCTTTCCTCTCTTCCAGGGATTATTGTCCATTGGTACTTCCTGTTATTGTAATCCACTAACATATATTAAAAGTTCTCATGTCAAGTTTCCTTGATCACTTGACTTCAAGTATTCATTGATTGTCATGTCTTCACTGAGCTTTAGGTGATTGGTTGTCTGTTCTACACTGCTTCCAAGGAAGATGCATTTTTCATGTCTTGTCTTATTAACTTCTTTGACATCACTGACATAATCACCAATGAATGACTTTTACATCAATGAAAACACCATTCAACAATATCTCCTTTGTTAGTATAACTCTTTGATGCACAAGAATCTTTCCTCCAAAATCAACTTGGTTTGCCTAGACCTAGGGTTCTTGAGTTTGTTTGAATTTAATTGTTTAAATGTTTAAAATTCCTATGTTTGGAGGAATTCTAGAAAACGTGTATTAGTTGTGGAATGAATTGTAATTGATTTAGTTCTCAATATTTGTGAGGACTTAGAGAGGGTTGGTTGTATATCTCTTGAGTGTATTTTGGATATAGAATGAGGATTTAGTGGATCTGAAGGATCCTAGAGATTTTTATGATAGTTTTTAGGATCTGAAATAGATTGTAGTTTTAGATTCCTTGTGTATTAAAATTGTAATCTTGTGGGCATGAGAGGTGTGGCCAAATGAATGTAGAACATTCCAAGGAGAGTGGCCAAATGAATAGAGAATCAGGACAAAGAGAGTGAAAGTGTTAAAGGCCATCAAGGGAGAGAGGCATTATGTAAACTCTGTACAGTATTGTATGAATGAGTAATATAACCAGCCTGTTTTGAGTGTTTAGTATTACATGATATGTTAATACCGCTGTTTAGTGTATGTGTGTGAATGGTGAAATTCCATTCCAGACTCTATTATTTTTTGCAGGTAAATCCATCATGAATGAGACAGAGTAGAAGGAATTGAGATCGAATTCCTTAGAGAACAAATGAAAACCCTTTGTTACAGTCATGTGAATGAGGATCACTCTCTAGATCAATGATCCTTATTTCATTGATTAGAATAAATGTGATCCATCCGATTCCATCAGGATCCATACCATCCGGAGATCCTTATCGGATCAGAAGAAGAGGAAGTGAAGTGAAAGTGTGAAAATATAAACATCTGACAGTCTGGTAGTGAGAGTAATATTTGACCATCGATTCTAGAATCAGATCAAGGGGTGAAAATTGGTATCCAGTGACAAAAGTGAAAGGACGTTAAAGGAGGATCATCACTATTCAATCCAGATCCAGATCATACCGGATCGACCACTGGGAGAGTTTCAGTTTGGAATTATAACAGAGGTTTGACCCGGCATACATGGAAATCATCCATCAAAGAGGGATATCAATGGTGATATGAGGTGCAACGAAACTGTGATGGAGAAGATATCAAACCATCCATTCAACCAACATATCAGTGGTTCAAAGGAGATAAGATTGAGGAAGGTGCTTGGGAGTTAACCTATTAGATTGGGCACAGGTAAATCTCAAGTGTAGAGAAAAGTTTGATAGTGTGATACCGACATACGTTAGCATAAAAATGAAACCACTCAAAGAGTGACACATAACCCACATGGAGGACAACAATTTCGATGTCCATTCAACAATTGGAGCATGTGAAAGTAACAGATCGAGGTGACACATGACACCCTAGTTGGCATTGACACGTGGAAAGTATACATCAACAGGTCCATGTGTTTGTGTTCCACTTCATACCGGATCAGGGTCTTGTTAGTGTATTAAGAGTTGAAGTTCTGGTTATCTAGTCCGGACATATGTCATGCGATGTAGAGGGATCTACACAAGGAGAGGACACATGGAGTATTGTTGATCCAGGCGGATATGTGATCTTTCAAGAATGAAAATTTTCAAATACTTAAACAAATTGTACCATTCTGTAGTGCTCGACAAGAGCTTTCCAAAAATTTCATCTCAATCTGACTGTGTACGAAGAAGTTATGACGTTCTAAAGTTTTTGACCAAAAAAAAAATTCAACTTGACATGGACACATGGCATATTCAGGTGGTGACACATGGTAGGTGCAATGTTGACATGTGAAAAAATGCAACGATGAAAAGTGACAAAGTTGTGTAGACAAGTGATAGAGTTTTTTGCTAACAAGTGGTAGGGTTATATGATGGCACGTGGACCAATCCACAGTGACATGTGGACCAATCTAGTGGTGCCACATGGCACACTGGGATTGATCAACTTATCCAAGTTAATGATACTATTTATGTAAATGACGCCAGGAGGCTTGAGCCTGCGACCTCCCCGAGATCCCAATAAAATCATATTCACGAGTTATCCAACTTGTCATCTATTTGACTAGTTAAAAGGAGGTTGCATTTTTTTTATTTAAAGTCATAAGTTATTTTATATGACATAAAAAATCCGCCTAAGTATTCACATTCCAACGAATTTAAATCTTCCAAGATTCGATATTATATAAAAATCCTCAGGAGTTGGTCAAGAGTTTAAGGTATAAGTCAAGTCAAACATACCATATATATTACTTAAAAAAAGTGGATCTAAGCCATTAAAAAGGGAACAAATAAGATTTTGTACCATATATTTTATATAGTTTAGATTTTGGTTTATAATATGCCATAAAATTTGGAAAAGTGGATAAACCATATATATTATGGTTATTATGATAATTTTTTGGGATATACCATATATTTTATGGTTAATTGAATATTTCAAATCCTATGAAAGTTGGATCTAATACCAACTTAGCCATGGACCCTTTTGTATTTAAACAAAGGTATTTTGTTCCATGGGAGAGTGGAATTTTGGTGAAGAATTTCTATGTAAATGCAGAGAAATTTCTTGCATAGAAGATATTGGAGAAGTGGGCTTTAGCCATATCCTTGGAGCAGAATTGGAGACAAAATTGTATGCAGGTTGAGAGTAGTTTTGGATGTAACTTCAGCATTTGATATCAATAATTAAGCAGCCACTCACATTTGAAGCGGACCCAGAGGTGTATCTCAGGAAGGGAGAACTTCGTCAATAACCTTGTGTTTGTCTCTCATTTTTCTATTATTATTCTTGAATTTCACAATTATTTTTTATTCATTTCCACATTATTTGTTTATGTATCAACATTATCTATCCAAATGAAATTTAAATACATAAACTAACTTGTAAATCGATGAAAAATACAATAATGATCTTCATCATTCCCTTCCTTCTTACAATGAGTGCATGTATCCTTCTCATTCTCATGATATGCATTTATTAAAGATTGATGTTAAATTTGATTCTCCAACATATGATGTGTTGCATTATGTTGTCACTGATTTCAAAGGATTGATGTCAAAGAATTGATGTCAAGTATTTTCATTGTATCATTGATGTATTTATTGTTGGATCAGGTGGTCATAGATGTAATTGATGTCTAAGGGATAATGTCATGAGGTGTCATAGTGATGTGTTGTCATGGGTTAATGTTCTAGATGGATTTATGTATAGATAGGTTGATGTAAAGGTTGATCATTGTTTTCTTATCATGGCTGATATGAAGTACCAAATGGATGAACTACAAAGTAGTCCCCTTATGGTGAAATCCCTGACGGGAATACACTTTGTGAAGTCCAAATGGTTAAGTGGTTGAGTCATCCTAGTAGTATGGTTAAGGAACTCAAGTTTATTTGAGGAATATTGTTATGTAGATCACTGAATTTTTCAGTAAGACTATTATAAATGGATAGTTCTTGTCATGCCATTTCTGGTGATATGTGGAACGTCACATAACTCCTCACGGTTAGAGAGTTATGGCCATGTGAATTTGTTGAACCTTCATGTGTTGTCTAGAAGCCCCAAGAAGGTAAAAGAAGTCAAATTATTCTAGAAGCTCCTAGAATAAGTTGACTATTCAAAGTGGTTAGTCATGGGTTAAGTGATTGCAACAAGAAAACAATTAAAAATGAATTAGTTACAACTAGAAGTGGAGAAGTTACTATTTGTGGAGAAAGTAGTTATAAGTGGACAAGTGGTTAGAAGTGGGTTAGCCCAAAAAATAAGGAAGTTGGTTAGAGTTGTTTAGATAAGAAAGCTACTTGGAGAAGTATAAATAAGAGATAAAGGGTATCTTATAAGTGAATCTCTTGAGTATATTGAAGATCTATTTTGGTGAAAGATTCATTGCAGGTACTCATGGACTTATCAAAAGTTTCGTAAGTTTGAGGTTTTGACGGTGAAAGTTTCGAAGGTTCATAAACCCTAGTGTTTTAAAGTGGTACATGGTTTCAGTGAGTTAGGGCATGTACATATGTGGGATGAAAGAGAGAAGGGTGCGTACAGTTGAGAATACTATAAAAAATTGAGTAAGTGTTGGTGCAAAGTTCCTAAAGTTTGAACCAAGTTCTAGATCAACATTCTATAGGTTCAGATCTACTACAGAGGATGTGGTATGGATAATAATTGTCTTGATGTTTATACTTGATCATGGTATAGTGAATTCTTGAGGAATTCTATGTATGGTTGTAATGATGTCTAGTTAGTTGGTTGAATAGTTCAGTTTTGTTTTGTTTGAGAGATATCCATGATTTGTGATTGTGTATGCATGAGGAGCATGCATAGGTTGTTGGATCGTATAGACATGATTTTGATTGGTTATGGTACATATTAGGATGTGACAGGTCACAAGTGGATGTAATAGAGGCAGAAAGGGTCTAAAGGGCCAAAATGTTGAAGTTTTAGAAACCCTAGTTCTAACGTACATACACATACTACATTACATGAAGGGAATGCACATACGTGTTTTGCACTATTGATAGGTCACATACCTGTTGGAATATTTGGTTATGTCCACAAGCAAGGTCTTGTTCTTGAGGATTGGATTTCTCACATATTAGTTGGTGTTGAGATCTGCAAGATGAGTCTTGCATTGAGACTTGGTGCTCTTGTGGAGTTTTTTCTCTTTTTAGTTGATGCTAATAAACCCCAAGGATTGTATTTTGTAATAAAAAATAAACTTATACATATATCTTGTGTTCCTTGTGTTCTTTATGTGATGGTTTATTGATGATGTTTGCTAATGAGATATGATTACATACAAACAACTAGTTATAAATGAAAGTAATGAATATTGAGTAAATGGTGATTGATAACAAAGGTGTTTTGTAAAGAAGTTGAAAAATATCCCTACGCTAATTCAAATCTCCCCCCCCCTCTCAGTGTGGTTGATGTGTCCAACATGATGGATAAATTAATGCAGATAAGTTGGATAATTGGGTTAGACAACTTGAAGTTTATTGCAATATACAAAAGATTGTTGTTGACAACATGAAGATGTATCTTTCTAGTCTTCAGTTGGGAGGCACAACTCTCATTTG
The DNA here is from genome assembly GCA_009831015.1 of Picea engelmannii. NCBI lineage: Eukaryota > Viridiplantae > Streptophyta > Pinopsida > Pinales > Pinaceae > Picea > Picea engelmannii. The sequence continues at coordinate 313,080 of ML781798.1, forward strand.
GTAGGAGAGTAAAAATCAAGAGGATATCAAGAAAAGTGGTAAAATAATATTTTCCTGGAATGATTTTGTTGTTGCATTAAAGAAATAGTTCTATCCATTAGCATACATGCAATGGGAAATGATGAATTGGAAAAGTTTAAGGAAAGATAAAGGTCAGAACGTTGAAAGTTCGGAAGAACCACAATATTCATTATTACATGTCGACGTTTCAGATCCACAAAAGCATCCATCTTCAGGCTTTTATGTCCTGAAGATGGATCCTGTTGTGGATCTGAAATGTTGAAATGTAGTAATGAATATTGTGGTTCTTCCAAACATTTCTGAACAAAAATCCCACCACAGAAATCTTAATTCTCACATTGAAAGTTATACTCAAGAGATTAGGAAGAAATATTTAATTTTGGGTATTCCTTTGTATAGAGAAGAGGCACTTCTAAAGTATATTGGTGGTTTACATACTTATATTAAACATATCATCCTCATTCTTAACCCTTCTAACATCGATGAAGTTTGTGTAAAAGCAACTCACATTGAGTCAGGTAGAGGAAATGTCATTGGTACGTCGTCCATAGAATCAATGCAATCAAAGGAAAGAAGGGACAAAGGAAAAGAGAAACAGATAACTACAATGAATAAAGAGAAGACTACATGCACTCATTGTAATAATGAAGGACATGATGAATATCATTGTTGGATTTTACATTCGGAATGGAATCCAAAATGGAATCGACATCAGAAAAGTAAAAAGACCACAACTGCAAGAATTCAACAGGAGATGAGACACAAATAACATCTATAGGAGTACAAGGTATACCATCTTCTCATGTTTTTTCAATCTCTTCATTTTCATCTCATAATTCTAAAAGAAGAAGTGAGATTTTTCACAAAAGGGTGATTACTAAAAATACTAAGGTTGATACTTTTTTTTATCCTGGTTCCCAACTAAATCTAATATCTGAAGCTATTGTCAAGAAACTTGGATTGGAAACAAAACCTCATAAGAAACCTTGGTCTCTTGGTTGGGTACGTGGTAATAAAAAATTGTTAGACAATTGGATTAGGTTGATGGATAGTTGGTATGGATTGTTAGTCTTCATTGATTTCAACCATTGGAGAGTGATATTGTAGATTGATGTCAACCCTTGGAGAAAGTCTGGTAGCGAATTTCGATAGCACAAAGGTTTGGGTAATGGACCCAAGTTTGTTTGATGTATAATCGTATGAGTTTTAATATATTTTAAGGTAATACTATTCTATATGGGTATTACATGTCATGCCATTTCCGGTGGCATGTGGAACGTCACATAACTCCTCGCGGTTAGAGAGTTAAGGCCATGTGAAGTTGGAGAACCAGGTTTGGGTAATGGACCCAAGTTTGTTTGATGGATAATGGTATTTGTTTCGATATATTTGTAGGTAAGAATATTCTATATGGATATTACATGTCATTCCATTTTTGGTGGTATGTGGAACATCACATAACTCCTCACGGTTAGAGAGTTATGGCCATGTGAAGTTGGAGAACCCTCATGAGTCATCTAGAAGCCCTAAAAGGTCAAAGTGGTTTAAGAGATTTTAGAAGGTAAATAATAAAGTGAAGTGATGAGTGTACTATTATTCAAAGTGAATACAAAATAAATTATTTAAATAATAAAGTTAATGGATAAATTACTAAGTGGATAAGTGGTTAGAAGTGGCTTAGCCCTAAAATAAGGAAAGTGGGTTAAGATGGTTAAAAGGAAACCCCTTAAGGAAGCTGCATGAAAGTATAAATAAGAGGCAAGGATCTCTCATTTTAATCACACTTGAGCATATTGAATATCTACAGGTGATCAAGGTAACCAAGGTAACAAAGGTAACCAAAGGATATCTAAGCCAAATTTTAGAGGGAAGGTAAAGTAAAGAAGGTCGAAATTCAAGGGAGGATAGATTCTTTTGATGATGCTTTCTAAGGTATATTATTTACAGGTCATCTCACCATTTTCACAATAACTTGTTTTATAGAATGATTTAGACCATGAAATTGGGAGGCCATTGAGGAAACATATCCAAGTAGCGGTGGTACAAATTTCATCTTGTGGGTCGTTGTATTTTTGGAGTTAGACTCTGTGGAAAATAGGATTTGTGGCTAGTCCTGAAACTAGTCTAAAACAAGTGTTTCAGGTAAAAACGTCATAAATTCTTCATAAAAGATCCAAATTCCATAAGATTTTTTTTTTGGTTAGATTACATTCTGTAGTATTCTGTGTACAATTTTCAGATCCATAAAACAAATATTCCATGCGGGGAACGCTCTACAAGTTCTCTCTCTAGAATAAGCCAGAATTCAACAAGGTATGCCATTTTTTCTATAACTCCTTTTCTGAGAGGTTCCAAGTAGTGACACCTGGAGGAATTGCATAAAACACACTAAAGAACATTGTGTATTATTTTCATTTCTTTATTCATTACAGGTATATAGTTATGATTACTTCAAGTTAGGGTTGTTGACTAATCCAAAACTAGTCATGTGAGACTAAAGTAAAGTTTGATGAAAATACTAGTCTCTTGTTGTTAAAGTTAAGGAAGGTTTGCATGTATGTGATCATATACGCCAGTTCTATTATAGAGCTACAAATCATATTTGGATGATGAAATTCATGAGGGCTTTTTGTTGAGGTACATGTTGGGTACATGGTTGACACAAGTAGTTGATGAGTTGGCCCATACATGAGGTGTATAGTTGATGATGTTGGTACATCTTGATGAGTCATAGTTGATGAATAGTTGATACATTATTGGTACATACCTGGTACATGGTTGGAGGAACTTGTTAGTAGTATTGTTGACACATGGTTTATGGATGATGTAGCATACTTGTATTGGTATATTATTAGAAGCACATATTGATCTTGGTGATGATTATGAGTTGTTGTGTTATTCTTGGTTGATGCACATATTTGAGAGTTGTCTTGGTGATTGATCTTGGTGAGTAGATTTTATTTGGTTGATAATATAGATGAGACAATTTGTTGTGATAGGTTGTTTGGACATGTTGTTGTGACATGTTATTTGTACAGGTTTGGTGCATGGTTAATGCACTTGTTCATGGTATAGGGTGAGGTACATGTTGGTGCATGGTTGATGCAATTGTTTATGGTACAAGTTGATTACAGGTTGAGGTACAAGTTGATTCATGGTTCAAGTTGTTTGGTCCAGGTTGATTGGTATAGGTTTACAACAGTATATCTCATAGTGATAGTGTGACAGTGGTTCCATCATTATAATTCTACGTTAGGGTGGTTGGACGGGGAAAGGACATGTGGTTTGTTGGACAACTGAGAGGGGGGGTAAATCAGTTGTTACTGTGCTTAAAAAAATATGCTTCTTTTGAGATCTTTACAAGGCACTCAATGATGATCAAAATAATGCAGAGAATTAAACAAAGGCACATTCATCATCAGCCACATATATGAGAAAGACAGAGATAGATAATTCCCGAGGAAACCCATACAGGGTAAAAAACTCTTTTTATTTATATGATAAGTATTATCTACATTCTTTACATTATCATACATATGAGCACCAACTCATTGTGAGGCTACAACCTCTGTTTTTGCAAGATGCAACTTGTTGAGAGCATTGACTCTCTGTTTTCTCTAGAACCCACTAGAAGGAAGCACCAACCCCTTGATTTCTCTTGCACCAACTAGAAGGAAGCACCAACTCTCTGGTTTCTCTAGCACCAACTAGAAGGAAGCACCAACTCCCTAGTTTCTCTAGAACCAACTAGAAAGAAGCACCAACTCCCTGTGTTCAAGCACCCACTTGAACCTTTGAGGACACCAGTCCTCCCTAGCACCTCCCAACCACCCTGAATAATAAATTCTTTGTTACTGAAACTTGCTACAATGATATAAAATTGTTCAATGGCTTACCAACCCTGTTGTTTTTTTTTTACGCTGTTCTGTCCTATCTGCATCAGTGTCTTCTGCACGCCCCTTGCACTTTCTGTTCTTCTGCCTTTTATACTCTCTGCACCATATACCTTTGATGCAACCTTCCTCTAGCGTGCATCTCTGCTCCTGCGCTCTGCTTCCTTGCTCACACTTGAATCCTCCCCACGACAACAACCCCCATCTCTTCTTTGTTCAACATTATTATAGTACCCGTGCTCCTTGTGCATGCAATATTTTCCATGCCACTGCATGCTCACACCGTGCCCAATCTACTTCACATATCGAGTGCTTTTCCTGATCATCACAACTCTTCAGCTTCTTTGGTGGTTCCCGCCACATGTTCAACATCACTGGGTGTTCTACTAAGAGTCCTTAGCCTCTCTGGCAGTTGAGACTCCTCGTCTTCTCTGGCACAGTCGAGCTTATGCCTCCTATTTTGGTTACAGGCTTCAACGCTCATCCATCTGTCAACCCTCCTAATCATCGTCTAGCTTCACTAGACGAAGCTTAGAGACTCTTCATCTTCTCTGGAGATCACACAGAGGTCTTTTCGAGTTCTCTAGAAGAGACGATCAACGATTTCTAGCAGTTACACTGCGACGTGCTATAGTAGCCCTCCGATCTTGTTCTAATTCACCTGCACCGTTGGATTGATTCCATGGGATTTTGCATTCATTTCGGCATTTCGGCATTCGACAATTAGGCATTCGTGTGACCATGCATCTCGACATTCCCAGTCATGATCCCCGAAATAGAGCTTGGTTTCTCTAGCTCTTTCCTCCATCTCTCGTTGATGTGACCAAGGGTTGTGACCACAACCTTATGCATAAGGCGCTTTCTCAATTTCGCATTTCGTGAGTCTGGAGATGAGACATCTCAACTCTCCAAGACGCGATCCCCGATACCCCGAAATGGTGTGGGATCAACGGTCCTGATCAACACTTGATCTGACGGTTCAGATCATTTCGCGATTCGCATATCGCGATTTCGACATTCCTGTGATGAATGTTCTTGATGCTTCCAACTCCCGATCCACGAAACTCCGAAAGGGAATCGGATCAATGGTCCACATAACCCCCAGAGATGGACAGTTGACGAGATTTCGGCGTTTCGCAATTTGGCATTTCCAGACTCCTGATGCTTAGAGTTTCTTGAAATCTCTATCTCTCGATTTCCAAAACTCCAAAGTGGTGTAAACTTGCTGACATCACACGTGTCGAATACCTGCCACGTGTCACCCTGATTCGTGACTTACATGTGCTTGAAATGTTGAATCAGTCTGACACTTGTCATTACCTGGTTGTGCCACATGTTCCTAGCTGACGTTGTTTGCTGACGTGAGTTGGATCGATGGTCTAGATCACATCTTGATCTGACGGTTGTGATTAAATCGCAATATCGCATATCATGATTTCGGGATTCCTGTGGTTATTATTCTTTGACACCTTCAACTCTCGATCCGTGAAACTCCGATATGGAATTGGATCAACGGTGCAGATCACACCTTGATCTGACGGCTATGGTTAAGTCACAATTTCACATTTCATGATTTTGAGAGGTTAGGGAACCCCGTTCCTTTGACTCTCCAGTCAACGAAATGTTGATCTGTGTCCACGTGTCCTGCCTGAAGATGGATGGTCCTCCTTCTTTCGGGATTTTGTGAGCTCTCTACTACTTGCACTTTAAAGAGCGTGCAGGTTCTCCTCGATCCAACGGTGGTCGGACCCTGCGCTCGGATCTAACGCCCGAGATCTATTCTCCATATCTGCACGCTCCTCTTGTCTACATTGAGATCTGACGGTCATAGAGAATTTGGGATGGGATCCAACAATCAATGACGCTTCTCCTCCGAGCTTACGCATCCTCCTTGGAAGAATTTCTAAGTGTCAAAGGCCTCAACCTTTGATCCGCCTGTGATCCTAAGTACGTTATCTCCCTTGAGCTTTAGTCATGAGTTAACCTCATCCTTGGTGTGCACCTACGCAATGCATTCGACTCTGCGCTAATACCTCCTGAGCTTACTTTGTTCATGTTTTTCCATCGATGCACACTCTGATCCTGCCATCAATGACAAGCGCATACTGCTTATAAAGAATTCCAACCATCCTCTGCACTATCTCTTTTGATCTTATCGAGCTTGCTTTGCAGCATCTTCCCAACCTACTTATGATGCCCGTCTGTTACATTCTTCCTATACTCATGCCATCTTCACTGTTGTACTTGCCATCAATGACAAGCATACACTACCTGTTAAGCATCATGTGGTCGTAGCCACCTTTTGGTTGTAGCCGAAGAACATAGGGGGTTGTATCCTCCTTTTGGTTGTATCCAGAGAATTGGGGAGTTGGAGCTTCCCTCAGGTTGTAGCCTGAGAAACTAGGGGGTTGGAGCCTCCTTCCCGTTGTAGCTGGAAAACAACGAAAGTTGGTGCTTCCAATGAATGTAATTCCTAAATACATATAATAAAAAGCATTATGTGGTTTTCTCCCGCTTTGGGTTTCCACGTAAAACACTGGTGTACTATGTATGTGTGTGATTTCGCATTTGTTCATTGTTTATTTACTCTACAAATCTTGGATGATAATGCTACATTGATATAACACTTGCATTTTATGGTGAAAAAGTTTTAAATTTCTCTATTACTGATTCACCCCCCCTCTCAGTAATCCAACAAAAACTACCAGCAACAAGACAATGTAAACTTAACTTTTCTATCACATCAAAATTTGTTGATGAGTTGTATTGGATGTGGTTCCTCTTGACATATGTGGTATTGTTTTGGGAATCCGCCCGTATTTATTTGATAGGAAAGCCATTTTATTCAGAGAAGAGAACATATATCATCTTCATAAAGATGGAATAAAATTTATTGTAAGAGCTCATCACATGAAGAGTAACCTCTCTCTTTTCACTACAGAACAACTTAAAAGTGTTGTATATGCAAGAAAAGTTGTGTCTCTAATGTTTGTGAAAGAAAGTAAAAGATTCTATCTTGAATGTAATAATGAAATAATCAAATTTGTTCCTTGTCTTGAAAGGTTTTAGGAATATCCAAAGATTCCACATGAAGGTTCATTGTATGCAAGAGTGTTGGATTTTGTTGAGAAAAGTAGGAATGTTGTTCATTCATTTTTAGTTACATCTATGTGTTCACTAGTACTACTGATGTGTTGTGCATGGTTCATAGTAGAAGCGATGAATGCATGTAGTGGTGAAATAACAAGAAAGGTTAGCAAAATCATCTCAACGTTTTCCCTTGTTATTCAATTTATTGTAATGAGCCAAAAGGTCCAAGCATGGGGAACCGATATCAAACAAGTGGGAAGGTAGTCCCCTCACTTTATTTATGAATAAACGAGACTTTTAGTGGTCCAAAATATTCCCAGTGGGGAGGAATGATCCAAGAGGATATGTGATCGCTCAAATTTTGTTTCAATCTGACTCTGTATGAATAAGTTATGACGTTATGAAGTTGTTGACCAACAAAAAGAGTCAATTTGATAGGGACACATGGAACATTATGGTGGTGACACGTGGTAGGTGTACTTTTGATCTGTGGAAAAATGCAACGATGACAAGTGACGGATTTGTGTGGAAAAGTGGTAGAGTTTTATGCTGACAAGTGGTAGGGTTCTGTGATGGCACATGGACCAATCCACAATGACATGTGGACCAATCCAATGGTGCCATGTGGCACACTGTGATTGATCCACTTGGTTGAGTTAACAATATTGGTTATGTAACTGACTCAAAGAGGTTCGAGTCTGTGACCTCCCCAGGTGTCTAATGAAAACATATCCACGAGTTATCAAACATGCCATATTTATGACTTGTTAAAAGGAGGTCGAATTTATTTATTTAAAGTCATAAGTTATTTTATATGACATAAAAAACCCACCTGAGTATCCTCATTCCAACGAAATTAAATCTTCCAAGATTCGATATTATATAAAAATCCACAAGAGTTGGTCAAGAGTTTATGGTATAAGTCAATTCAAACATACCATATATATTACTTAAACAAAGTGGATCTAATCCATTAAAAAGGGAACAAATAAGATTTGGTACCATATATTTTATATGGCTCAGATTTTGGTTTATAATATGCCATAAAATTTGGAAAACTGGGTAAGCCATATATATTATGGTTATTATAATATTTTTTTGGGATATACCATATATTTTATGGTTAATTGAATATTTCAAATCCCATTAAAGTTGGATCTAATACCAAATTATCCATGGGCCCTTTTTTTTATTTAAAAAACGATATGTTTTTCCATGGGAGAGTGGAATTTTGGTGATGAAATGATATGTAAATGCATAGATATTTCCTGCATAGAATACATTGGAGAAGTGGGATTTAGCCAGAGCCTTGGAGCAGAGTTCGAGACATAATTGTATGTAGGTTGAGAGTAGTTTTGGATATAATTTCAACATTTGATATCAATAATGAGGCGATCATTCATATTGGAAGCATACCCAAAGATATATCCCAAGAGGGGTGAACTTAGTCAACAACCTTGTGCTTGTCTCTTATTTTTCTGCTATTATTCTTCAATTTTGCAATTCTTAATTATTCATTTCCACATTATTTGTCTATGTATCAGTATTATCAATCCAAATGCAATTTAAATACATAAACTAACTTGTAAATCGATTAGTAATACCTTCATTTTCAGATCAATTATGGAAAAATATCCAACCACCCGTTTGGAATATTGATCAATGGCATGCATTGATCATGGGTTGCGGAGCTTCCCATGCATTAATTATCCAGATCAAACACCTATTCAGTTGAGTTTGGAGTGTTGTGAAAATATGACAGTCTGACAATGATAAGACCGAGGTTCCTAGATTTTGGTCGCATGTGGATGAACGATAGTGTTTAAAGTGCATGGTTCTGGGCACTTGGTTGATGTAGAGGATTAGCACCAGGGTTTAAGAAATGTGGATAAGCACCATGAGGACTGGTGCAAGAACTAAGGATTTTTATCTCTAGGTTAGAATGAGAACCACTCGAGAAGTGAGATGTGTATATTTTTAATCAGAACTCTGCGCCTGTGGGTACTGAGACCCCGAGGGGGTATTTATCACTCCTCCTGGTAGTTTCTCTCCCCCTATATTATTGTGCCTCTCACTACTTTCCTTCCTGTTAAGAACCAAATATCAATATAGCATAGAAAAACCTCAGAAAAAGTACTCAACGCCTTGAAAACGAGATAATTTCAGATAATAAGCCTCTTCGAGGGGAAGCCTCCTCTTACCCCACTTAAATGTTCAAGTACAAGATGATTCAAAATGAAAATGTCTCCTTGGTATATATAGGAGACTAGGAGGTATAATTACAACTAATGGCCTAAAGCCAACATAATTAAAATAACATTACTAATATAATATGCCCCAATTAAGGGGTAATGAGCCAATATTAGGGCTTAACATGCCCCTCCCATTGAGACAAGTGTTGTCCGCAATGATTGAGTAACTCTGGATGCTTCTGTATAAAAGACTCATCTTCCCAAGTGGAATCTTCAGCCAGTAGTTTCCTCCATTTAATGAGATACTCTGAATTGGATCTATTCCTTAGCTGGTGAATTCTTGTGTCAGTGATGGCTTCATGCTCCAATATGATTTTTCCTTCCTTGTCAAGTTCTGGCAATATAGTTTGAACCGGGATATTGTCGCCTATAACCTTCTTTAAGCATGAAACATGGAAAACTAGGTGTACTCATGAAGATGCAAGCAACTCCAATTTGTATGCCATAGTACCAATCTTTTGCAACACCTTATAAGGGCCATAGTACTTTGGTGATAATTTATT
>ML781798.1:328002-354068 GCA_009831015.1 Picea engelmannii
GGAGTTTCTCCATTCTTGATTCACCTTCCTTGTGTCCTCATCATGAATTTCATGGGATGCATTTTCACTTTCAGGTGTCTTCTCTGTTACGAAATTTTTCAATACTTCCATGATCTCCCCTTTTAAGCCATCCATCTTAGTATACAACTTAGCTTCCATTGAATCCATCTTAGTATCCAACTTGGCTTCCATTGAATCCATCTTCTTTTATAGTTCATTTATGTCCCTACGCATTTCTTCACCTTCATCAAGAGTCCAAGTATGATTTTTTGGAGGCTTATTTGGTGTAGAAGTTCCCTTTTTTGGTGGCATGTTGGCCAAATATCACTTTTGAACCTTGATTTTGAGGTGGTTCTGCTAGACAATATTTCTTCTGTTGTATCTCCCAAGTTTCAGACCTTCTGGGTATGAAACTTTATTTTATGTAGTTTTCTGATATGTCTTCTCTACAATGCCATAGGTCTGATCAAAATTGGATGTGCCAAGTGGAATTTACAGTAACTTCCCCACAACTTGCCAAATTTTTGCCTTTCCAGGAGATCTCACTTGTATAGCGTGCCCTGCACAAACTAATTGATATAAAATTATGAAACTCACACCAGAAATACTACAGACTGTCCACGATTAAATGAAACCAATCCCACTCAATTTGGATACTCTAGGAAGAAGTTATGATTGTTTCACCTGGAACACCTTCTTGAGACTAGTCAATACGACTAGTCAGATACCCTATCTTACACAGGGTGTATCTACAAATTTAGGATGACCCAGAAGCTAAACTTTTTACCACATATAACTTACTAATTTCTGTAAATATCCTCTGGATTTCAGGGTCTGAAACATTACAGAAACGTTTTTATAGTGAAAATTCCGCAATGACTCAGTTCAGGATGATTCCAGAACCCTATATTGTACAGGATTTATCTCCGAAAGTATAAGGCCTCAGGAGCTGAATTTTGAACCCAACGTACCTTGATCCGTCTACTAAATATCCCCCAAGATGTTCCTTCTAAAACATTATAGAAAAAAAGTTATAGAAAAAATTCCAAGGTGTCTCATATGTACCAGCGAAACCCCAAGACCTTGAGCTCTGATACCATATGTTAAGAGCCAAATATCAATATAGCATAGAAAAACCTCAGAAAAAGTACTCAACGCCTTGAAAAAGAGATAATTTCAGATAATAAGCCTCTTCGAGGGGGAACCCTCCTTTTACCCCACTTAAATGTTCAAGTACAAGATGATTCAAAATGAAAATGTCTCCTTGGTATATATAGGAGACTAGGAGGTATTATTACAACTAATGGCCTAAATCCAACATAATTAAAATAACATTACTAATATAATATGCCCCAATTAAGGGGTAATGAGCCAATATTAGGGCTTAACACTTCCTATGACTAGTTGGTTCCACCTATCAATATGCTTCTTTTCTGAGTTATATGCTTTATTAAACATTCCTCTTGATGAAAATGACAACAATTCTTTTTGCAATTCCTCTTGAGCTCATGTTTTCATCCACTTTCATGTATATTCTCTGGTTCATGTCAAGTACTATCTTGTAGACCTGCCAAATATCTCATGAATTCATCGTTGTCCATACATCACAAAATTTTCCATGAATTTTCTACTCGATTGCACACAATACTAACCCATCTGTCACTTTAATATTCTCAAGACTTCTCCAAATATGTTGCAACTGATCACAACATATTCATGCTTCTCAAGTTGAATCAAATATCTCCACTAATTTGATCTATCTTCAAATCACACTCTAGAAGTTTGAAACAAGAACACATTCTCGAATTTGTAACGAATATATCCCTACTTGAATACATGCTTGAAATCCTCTATACAATCATGAATCTCTTCCTCAAAAGTGTGCCAATGATATTCCTCATAACTTCTAGCTAACCTCTTCATAACTGCATGGGGATGTGTTCTGAAAACTGCTCCTTAAGCAACCAATCTGTCACAAGACATTATGTACCTCTCCCATCAGACCATTAAAAATATTCCTTCCCAAAATATGAAAACACTTCGGACTGCCCAAAATATAGCTCTCCAATCTGTAATAGCTACATCTTAGACTCCCCCTCTTCAATATTCACATTATCAGGAGTCTCCAAGCCAAATTGTTTACAAAAATATATAAACCTGCTCTGTTGCAGGATCATCCTTTTGAATCTTGACATATTACTCTTTTCATGTAGATTCTTCATGATTTCACAACTCTGTAATTCATGTGAGTTTGATAACTAAGAGTTCTTCATTCACTTGTTCTTCATGTTTTTTATTTCTTCTCCAAGCCTTATTGTATCTAATATCATTGTTTTCCTTCAAGGAAGACTCCATCATGATTGTACAATAATGAGCTATGTGTCCATAGTTGTGGAATTTGTAACATTCAATATTGTAGGGGGCCACATAAACATCTCTTGCTTGAACATTTCTTCCATACACTCTGCAATCTACAATTTTATGTCCAAATTTATTACAAGTAAAACAATAACCATGAAAGAAACTTTGATACTTGGAAGCAAGTGATCTTGTTGGTGATGCAGTCCTTTTGAATTCATGCCTTAGTTGATCATAATCTTCTCTTTTGTTGTTTCCTTCACAATGATTGAAGTTTATTTGATGCCTCGAGGTAGAAAGTCTTCTTGGAGATACACCTCTTTTGCATTCATTCCTATTTGACTCTTGTTGATTATGATCCCTTCCTTTGATAATCTCTACATAATTCTTAGCCTTCTCTTCATTCTTATTTTCCTGCAACCTAGAAAAATTCTCTTCAACTTTCTTTACTAGTGGTGTGGAGCTTCCTCTCTCTTCAATGGTCTTGCTGGGATTGAATTTCCATATTCCTTGCATGATGCCTCACCAATGTATCCAAAACCTTATTTATCAAATGGTGACCTTTGACAACCGAGAATGTCTTCTAGTACTTTAGAGATCTTCAAGTTATTGTTGAGCTTGTCAACTTCAACCCTCAATGAGATAATTTCTTCTTCAAGCTTCTCACAATCTTCTTCTTTCTTATTCATCTGTATATTCATTAATTCTTCCATTTTCTTTGCTTCTTCAAGTTGGGTTTTCAAGGAGATGATTCCTTCTTCAAATTTTCTTTCTTGTTGACTAAATTATGCTTCAATCTTGTTTTAGTCCTCATATATTTCCTTAAGATGACTTGTCAAAATATCTTTTCTCTTTTCTTCTTCCTTTTCCTTGATTTTTAGGTGAGAATCTTCTTCTTCTTCCTTTTCAAGTTCTTTTATTTGTATTTATAGGGAACACAAGAATTCTTCTTCATGATCTACCATACCATTGCCAATTTCTTCTTCTAGTTCTGTCTAGCATAGAATTTGTGCTTGATGTTGAATATGTGTAGGCAGTTTCAGATATCTTTGAATTTGAAGAAGTGCATTTTTTGTGTGCCAATTGGTATCTTGTTGGGCCATGTAGTGTGTAAGAAAGGAATATTGGTAGATCTTGGAAATATTTTTGTGATTTTTGACTTACCATCACCTACTTCAGTGTGACAGTTACGAGTAATGTTGGGTCATACACGATACTATAGGAAGTTCATTAGAGGATATGCGCAGATTATAGCCCCGATGGAAAAATTGATAAAGGAGAACAATTTTCAATGGAATGAGGAGTGTTAGAAAGCTTTAGATACTTTAAAGAAGAAATTGGTTACAACGGTGAATTTGATATTTCCAGATTGAAAATATCAAAATATATTCTAGATTGGTTGTAGCAGCATTTAAAGAGTTCATTCATAAGTTCTTAGAAGTGTACTTAGATGATTGGACAATGTTCAACTTGTTGAAATATCATATTGAGACTTTTCACTTGATGTTGGATATGTGTAGGTAGTTTCATATATCTTTGTATTTGAAGAAGTGCATTTTTGTGTGTTGTTTTGTATCTTACTGGGCCATGTAGTGTGTAAGCAAGGATTGTTGGTATATCCTATGAATATTGTTGTGATTGTTAACTTACCACTGTCTACTTCAATGCAAAAATTATGAGCAACATTGGGTCATTCAAGGTAATACATGAAGTTCATTAAAGGATATGCACAGATTGCATCTCCGATGGAAAAATTGCTAAACAAGGAGAAGATGTTTCAATGGAATGAGGAGTGTCAGAAAGGTTTATATACTTTGAAGAATAAATTGGTTACAACACCAATTTTGATATTTCTAGATTGGAAGAAATAGTTTCATGTTCACGTGGATGTGTCATATGTAGATTTAGGCGTAGTGTTAGGCCAACCTAGAGAAGGATATATAGATCATCCCATTGCATTTGCAAGTAGGAAGTTGTCAACAAAAAAACAAAACTATACTACTACAGAACGTGAAGGATTAGCAATAGTGTATGCATTGTATAAGTTTAGAGATTACTTGTTGGGTTCACACTTTAAGATGTACACAGACCGTTATGCACAATTATATTTGTTCAATAAGATAGTGTTGGGGGGAGAATATGTAGATGGATATTATTGTTTCAAGAATATGACTTTGAGGTAATTGTAAAACTAAGGAAATTTACTTCAGGACCTAACCACTTATTGTGCATACCATTGGGAGAAGACATAGGAAATTTGGATGAAAACTTACTAGAAACACACTTATTTACAATAAAAATGGTTGATGACTATTTTGTATAAATAGTTCAGTTCTTGCAGAAATAGTTCAGAAGAAGAAGTTAGTAGTGAAGGAAGCAGACTATCAACTTATAACAAGAAATTTGTACAAGTTAGGCGCATATGGTATTATGTGACGATGTGTATTAGAACATGAAATACATATGATATTATGAGAGGCACATGAAGGGGTTGCAAGAGGTCACTACATAGGAAAAACAACAACTCTTAAAATTTTGCGCATAGGATTGTGGTGGCATACCCTTCATAAGGATGGTAAGGAGTTTTGTATGACTTGTGATGTTTTCCAAATATTTTGGAAGCCTTCCAAGAGAGATGAGATGTTGTTAGTACCACAAGTAACATTACAGGATTTTGATACATGGTTTCATTTCCAGGACGAAGATCTGTGACTAAGGGGGATGTGGAGACCTATTAAGGAGGAGATTGGAAAATGGTTGGATGAAAAGGAGATCAAGTTTTTTGTAGATTAGAATAAGAACTCATGTATCAACGTAGAGAAATGGCTACAAAGGTATGTGTTTACAGATTTGCTTGAAAATTTCCTTACTAATTTTCTAAATATTTTAGTAGAGTGGATCCAATGATTAGTTGAACAAAACAAAATATTTTGCACCATTGTTTCGAGGAATTGGACTCTTGAATTAATTCGACAAGTCAATACTATAAGTAATCAAGTATTACGTGTAGTTGATTATTGGCTTGAAAGTATGTTGGGATGTTATGTTACTAAATTTTTGATAGATTGTACTTAGTCATATAGTACTGTTCAAAGGGAATTATTTAAGGGACCATGCAAAATATATCAGAAGTCACTATCTACTTGGATTAAGATATTCTTGTGTGACAAGGGATTTATGAATATGGAATCTGATTTCTCTAGTAGCTAAGCGTCTTCGAGCACATAGGTGGAATGGGGTTTGACCAAGGGTCGGTCTAAGAGTAAAGTGGGGTGAAGAGAAGGAATGAGGAATGAATGGGTTGAGGATGTTGAGGGAAGAAGAGTGTGTTATGAATGAAGAGATTGGAGTATTGCACAGTGGTAAGGGATTTAGAGTGAATAAGAAGAGGAATATGGATGAGAGAGAGGGGAAGCATAGTGAGATCAAGGAAAGAGACAATGGTGTAATACTCCAGATCTAAGGGATTATGTGCATAGAAGAAAATATCCAACAACTCATTCTAGTAGAAGAAGATCCCACTCAGATCAGATTCTATGTCGAACCCACAACCCCATTTGTGTCCCCAAGAACTGAGGTAAGATCATAATATTTGTCAATTATAGTTAGTAAAGGAAATAAAGATAGTAGTAAAAGTAGTTAGAGTAGTCGAATTAGTACAACAAGTCATAGTGTTATCAGGAAATAATACCATACACAACACGATGGAAGGGGTAGATCCTACTGTAATAATGCACATCTTCCATGGAGCAGGGACAAAGGATCTAGAACTATATTTGTTCACTTGTGAGACAATATGGACTGTGAAGAACGTCCAATATGGACTGTGAAGAACGTCCAATATGATGATGTGAATATTGTGCAGTTGGAAACAAAATTCAAAGATCGTGCATTATTATGTTACATCAAATATCAGACTACTACACTTGCATAATAGACTAGAACATTGGCAGATGTGAGAAAAAATCTATTGAAGGAGTTCCATAAACCTAATTCCAAGTCACAATGCATTATAGATTTGAAGGAGATCAATAATATAGTGAATGAATTAGTGTGGGACTATGATCAAAGATTCAAGATACTAAAGGATCAGTTGGAATTCAAAATTCCAGATGAGTAACATAGGGAGTGGTTTATTGCAGGATTGTTGTAACATATACACTTCCCTTTGACACAACAAAATATTGTATCGCAATTAAAATCCTTAGAAATTGTTATGAAATTAGAATCATCATCAATAGGAGAAAATGGCGTAGGGATGGATCAAGTTCATTCACAGTTACTAATGCTAACTATTCAGTTGCAGGAACTTGTAAAGAAAAACATGAGGAAGTCTAGTGTGTCACAAGTAGAGCAAAATATCATCATAAGAATGAATGACCAAGACTACATGAGCTTCGAATCCCATAGGGGTATGGTGCAATATTTGCAAGATGATGGGTCACCACCCTACTGCTTTCCCGTTGATGGATAAGTACCTAAGTACTGCGGAAAAATTATTTTGTAACTTTTTAAAGTTTTTCAGACATGATGAAAAGGATTTTCGTGCACTAGATTTGTTGAGAGAGTGCATTGCATATGCATACAAAGTCTAGGGATAAGAATTATAAGGAGGATTACCATAGTATAATACTCCAAGAGGAGGAAGAGGAGGGTTCATAGGTCATGGAAGAGGAGGATTCGATAGATAAATAGGACCAATTATATGTTATAATTGTAATAAACCTAAACATTTGGAGTGAGACTCTCTGAATCCCTGCACAACATGTACATATTGGAGACAACTATACCATGCAACAAAGGATTTCCCACAACTGATCATGAAGTGGAAAGAAAAGAGGAGCCTGAATGTATAAATGATAGCAGTAGAGACACGTGATGAAAAACCTAAGATAACACTAGTTAGACGTGGATGAACGAAAATTGGACTTGATGCGACACATCAAGGAAATAGGATCCACCAATGGGTCAGGAAAGAAATAGAGCCTCAACCATTGTTTGATCCTAGAAAGGAGAAATATATGTATACACAAGAAATGAAGGAAGTGATAGGAGCATAATGGATAACATGAACTTCGACCACACCACATTTGTATGACAAGCCGCTGGTGTATTATATGGCACTAGTCTACGACCATTCAGAAAGGAAACTTGGCAAGGTAATCACTTTGAATAGTTTTCTAAAAAATTGTTTAGATCTCATGAAGGATGATTCTAATTTGAGTATGATGCATAGACTGATCGACCATTTCACCCAAGAGAAATAGATTCATGTCGCAGATCAATAAATTAACCATGTGCACTGCAAGAAAAGAACGAATAGGGAGTTTTGACTCATTGCACAGATAGGAAACTATGACATGGAAAATATTATTTTGGATATAGGATCTGATGTGAATGTCATCCCAAAGGATACCTGGGAAATTATGGGTAAGATGAATTTGATTTGGTTTCCCATTCAATTGAGGTTAGAAAATCAACATAATATCGTTCCAATTGGAAGGCCGACAGGGGTAAGTGTCAGTATTGATGGAGTGCGTAGCTTGGCCAATTTTGAAGTGATCGAGATAGTGGATGGTATCACCCCTTACCCAACACGTGGAATTGATTGGACCTTTGAAAACTATACTATCATTGATATGAAGAAGAGATATATGATATTTGAAGCACAATACTTTAAGGTCACTACACCGTTGGATGTTATTGAAGGAAGAATATATGTAGAACCAGTAAAGGGAAAAAATATTGATAACATATTGGTGTAGACCCACTTGGCCCTCAGGTCGAGGATCCACTCACAGGATCGTTCTATAGGCCCTTCAAGCTGGATCGACTCTTTCAGATTCTCTTTTGAATCCCCTTTCTAATCGATCCATAGGTTCTTTCTCGTGGTTCACGATCTCACAAGTTCGCGAGTCGTGACCTCCAACTCTTCCTCTATGATCCTGTGATAACTAAGATCGTGAAATGGGTACATCTCTCCCTTTGTCAGTGCCCTCTTTGCGCGACCGTCGGCTAGGCTAAGCACTAGCACCTTTCGCCTCTCTCGCCTTCACGAGTTCAAAGATCCAACCTTCGTTCCCTTTTCTCCTGAGTCCCCAAGATGCGAGAGGTCAACGGGGTGTTGAATCCTCCGAATGTCTGACGTGTGTCTGTCGGTCCACTTCCTGGGCCCATTGTATGGTTCTGCCATGTGTCTCTTGGTGTAACCTCGGCACTTCGCGGCTTTCGCTTCTCGCAACTTCGGGACTTTCAGGACGAAAACCTTGACCTTTTATCCTCCGATATGCGAAACGACGAAATTATGACACGTCTTCTTCATGGGTCCCATGATGAAACTTCCCGCCCTCTCGGGACTTCGCGAACCTTGATGCAAAACTTTAGACCCTTCAACTCACAAAACCCCGAAATGATATTTCGTGAGCAATCCAACGGCCCTGGCTGACTTGGATTCTACGACCCTGATTTCTTCTGAGATTACACTTGAGGAAATCTCTTCATAATGTACCTTCTTCTCTGCAATATCTGACGGATCTTGTGACTTCGCGAATTCTTCTCAAAGAATTCCGACCGTCCGTTTCTTCTTGGACAACTCCTGCGAATTTTAACCAAGTAATTCTCCATGGAACTTACCCACCTGCAACACAAACTTGCTACACCTCCTTTCAACACTTCAAGGCACCAACCTTTTGTTCTTTTCTCCAACAATTTCGAAGACCCTATCCTTCCTGAGCTTTCTCCAACTCTGAATCTTAAAGAAGACTCCCGCACGCACTCCTTGTGGCGAATCCTTCAATTACTTCAAAGAATTGAAGTCCTTCGACTCTGTGCACTCCCTGCAACAGTAGTCCTTCAACAATTCCTTAGGTTCACAAACTCTAAGACTTTACTTGGCCTGTGCACACCTTGCACAACTCCTATTCTCAACTTGCACTTCTACGAGAATGAGAACAATTGTTATCCCTCCTAAGATTTTTAGAGATGAACTCTGACTTCTGTCAACGTAGTCCTTGCGGACAAACTTCACTACACTCCTTGCAGGAACTCTTGTTCAGATAGAGAAAAAAATGAAACTCATTCCTTACTCTCTCTCAAACTTCAAACACAAAGCATGAAATCATACACACACCATATAAAGAAAATGTATAACAGAAAGTAAACATCCATGAGCATAACATTTAACATGCATACATAGAGAACAAATACGACACCATGAATTTGAATCGAAGCTCTTTCTATTAATTCAAATCTCTGTACATGGGTGTTTTCAACTACAGCTCTATGCTTCTTCTCTTCTCTATGCTCTATCCTCTCTCATAGTGCTTCTTATTGTTACAATTATACAAGTGAGGGTGTCTATATCTCGTTTCCCTCTTGCGCCCTAAAACTGTCTAATCTAGAATTAAATTCTATATACCTACATTCATTACACATAAAGGATCCTATCTACTATGGATGAGAGCGGATCGCTCAAGGTCCTTTTACAATAATACAAGCATGCCTCCACTTAATGACTTCATTAATATTTCAAAACATTTTTTAAAAAATGTGCTTGGTGCTTTTCCAGCTATCTCTTATCTCCGCGTTGTCTCGCTGTTGGCTATGCTTGTATGCCTTGTGATGCTCGTGCATCACATATATAACATGACCACGTGGATTCATGATTATGTGAATCCTACAACCGATGTTATACTTAGTTGGATAAGTATTAGTTCATGCAAATCAGATTTAGATGAAGCTTCAGATAATTGGAAGTAGATATTGCATGAAGTGTCTACAAGGAAATGTGCTCGGGTTACCCACACGTTGTGTTGGATTGGTACTAAGGTATGTGATCCTCCAAGGTATGACAAAATAACCAATGCATATTATTTGATAAGAGAATTTGAATTGCAAATATCATATTAGCAGAGATTATTAGCTTTATATGTCATGCTGAAAGCAACCCCAACAAGATGGTGGGTTGTGCATAAGGATGGAATAAGAGATTGGTAGCAGTGCAGAAGGATATTACAGGTCAGGTTCGGGACAAAGAATGAATATGCTATGCATAAGTATACATGATTGATATATCCAATCGAACATGTTACATAGTGTATTGCAACATCGAATAAAGTACCCAAGCAAGAATGGACACACATGTTTGTGCATACGTTGGACACAATCCCGAAGAATTGGTACTTGGAACTGGAAGTGCGTAGAGAAAACGCATAATGGGAAGAATCGACTTGTAACATTAAGGTAACTTTTACTTTTGAAGATGATGATCCTTGGATTGACTCATCTTTGTTGGTCACCAAGAACAATATTTTTTCATCAGAAGACTCAATAGAACTAGTACCTATATGTAATGTGCATAGATCTTCTGCGACAATTGAAGTTTTGCACTGTTATAATGTTGTTGAAGAAGAGCAAGAGGAGGAGGAAGATCCAATAAATGTGAAAATACTAGAAAATTAAGGAAAACACGTAGTAGAAGGACCACAACTTGAAGTCTCAGCTGAGATACCTAGGGGGATTGCAGGAACCAAGCTTTTGCAATCATAAAGGGAATGGAGACCATTCTAACATTCATTTTGACTTAACATTCATTCAACATGGACTATACCTTGTGCAAAAAACCATAAAAATGTAATAACGATGAAGAATTCATCTTACTTAATCATTCAACATGTGCATGGAACCATCAAATACATATTCATATTAACCCATAAGCATCTATTACATGTGCACAATAAACAAAGTAAACCATCACATCACAACAACAAACACATAAGAACATAGGAATTTAACGTGGTTCACCCCAACTAGGCTACATCCACAAGGAATATATTCTCATGTTATTCGATCATATTTAGTCCTTATAACAGGTGCACACTGTGCTCACATAAGATACATCAATTCTACCAAAAATTCCCTATATGTTCACGCATACAATGCACACTTAGTTCATTCTCCTCTCTAAATATTTCTATAGGATGAAATAATGTTCTCTCATTTTATCTCCCTATAATCATCTCAACCAAGCTACCCAAAAACCCATTATATATTTATACATTAATACTAGGGATTAGCCCGTTACAAATTGCACCAAACGGTCTAACTACTTCTAACTAATTTTTTCCTTCTGCACATGCTGACTCCTGAAAATGTGCTAATTGTCTTCCTTTCCTCTACATGCATTAATCCTTAGTTGAGTTGTCATGCGGTTTTCTCTTGCACGATTCCCAAAACTTGTCCCAAAATGACCTACTCCAACAAGCCCCCAACACTCACTTGTGACTCGTCCTGAGCCACTTTAAGATTTCTTCTAGGTCTCCATGAAATTCGAAAATGTTTCCATTGTAGTTGTGATATTTTCCCTTGCTTGTGTTTCTTGTTGCGTAATATCCTCGATCATCTCTGCAGTAATCTGGGTCTTCAAGTTTTCTACACTTTCTTGTACCACCTTCTTGACCATGCTCTGCACATATTCTGGTTTTGATGTCACCTTGTATGCTTCATCCTGTAATGTTTCGATCTTATTTTCATGATCCTATTGTTACACCTTCATCTATTTCATCTTTGAGTATAATTTTCTATTCTATGTTATTTCTTCCATATTTTCTATTGGTGGTAAGGTGCTCATCACTTCCTTAAAATTTTGAGTCGTGTCCTACATAGCCTGTAGCTTTTACCCAATTTCGTGCAACTCCACGTCTTATGTTAGCTGAGTCCATACTTTTGTTCTTTATTCATATAGATTGGCACACTCTACTTCTAGACTTATGATGTTCTCTAAGGTTTTTATCACCATCTTCTCCCTTTCTCTCTTTCCTCCGGTGGAGTGCTTAGTGTCTAGCGTTCTTCCAAATCAATAATATTGATGTGGAAGCACCAAATGACTTCATTGATCTTTGTGAAATGTTCTTATAAAGGCGTGTATACCTCCATAGAAACTTTTGGAATATTACTATAGACCCCATGAACTGCTTGTTTCAATCTTTTTGTCCTCTGTGTGGCCTGCTCCGTCTCTAGCCTAAGTTTATCATATTCTTCCTGTAGTGCATCCTTATATGAAAATACCTTATTCAAATCCATATTCATTGACATGATGCATAATTGAGTTTCCTATGTGACACTCTCCTACAAACCATGTAATAATTCTACAAGAAACTGAGATAACACCAAGCCAATATGACTAAATTCCTTCGTGTGCTCCTACAATTATGTAATAGGGAACTCTAAAGATCTTGCTGCTAACTTTATCACCCGATACTCTCCTGATGCTGCAGATAGGTAATATTTCATCGATTTCACCTATGTCATCTTTTTCGTACTCTTTGTTTTCTCTTTTTCTCATGTTCTAATTGGAATTATCCTAGTTGTCTCCAAAATCTATTGTAGTGTGGCAATTTGTGCTTTCACATCCAAGTTCCTTTCTTCTTGCTTCTGCACTGCTCGCTTAAAATCCTCCTCAGTAAGATCCTTGAATTGATCTATGATCTTGTCTAAGTCATTATCTATTAGTGCTTGAGTGGTCATTTCCCTCACATATTTACTCTTCTTGTGTAGATGGTCTGCTTTCCCCTTGTTTGTGTCTTTCCTCGTCTCTCCTAGTCGCAGTATAGTCTTCTGTGTGTCACTTATTCCATTTCCTTGGTTTCTGTTAGAGAAATATTTGCCTCACCCTATGAAATCTTGCATATAGTTCCTTATTCCATTCCCCCATGCAGACTTACTTTCCTTGATTGATAAATCCAGAGACAAAAACAAATATTTTTCCACTTGTATGCACCTTGCAAAATGTACATCAAGCGTATACATTATTGACCTACCTTCATTATCGGCAGGTTGTCTCACGTTTGTTAATGATATACATCAATGATCGGTAATCAAACAATGTCTCATTGTGTTCAACCTCAACTCCTTTATTCACATGATGTAGACTTGCACCCTTGGAGGATAATGTAGAAGACGTGAAGACATCACTATGAGGCCGCAAATTTCCTAAGTCATTGCTTCCTTTTCATTGGACCAATACCTATATGACTTCAGTGATCACGGAGATCAGATTGTACTCCATGCTATATAGATATCTTTAGTTTGGTTTTGAGACTGGTTCTACTAGGCCTTATTCGTGACTATGGCAACTTTTTGGCATGTAACCGCATTTGTATTTTCCTATTCATGGCCACAGACACTTGTTTGGTATATTTTTCACATGGATCTACAGTGTATTTTTGGCAGCCATGTATGAAAAGTCAGTATATAATGTAATGAGAAATTGAGTTTGTCCAGTTGGTTCTCTACCACTCCACTTCTGGGTTATTTATAATGTATTTTGGCCATCACAGATTCTCCTCTGACCTCACACAATAAGGGGAATCTATTAGAGAAAGATTTTCCTCACCCTATGCAATCTTGCAGAGAGGGCCTTATTCCATTCCCCCATGTAGACTTACTTTACCTGATTGATAAATCCAGAGAAAAAAACAAATATTTTTCTACTTGTATGCACATTGCAAGCTATACAACAAGCGTATACTCTAGCTGCTCCACTAAAACCCACATACATCGAGATTTGTGCTAGAAAATCAAAATTAAATGTTAGGTTTCCATGTCACGACAAGAGATCTCAGATCCTTGGCCTTCCATATACTGGAAACGTTCTGACTCGACCCTTCAGTTGCATTTTGAAGGATATAAAGAAGGCGATTCCGAGCTATGGAAAAGGAGAGAGAATTCAACTTTGAGAGAAAAGTTACTCTGGAGAAATTATTACTTCATTATTGAGTCTTCATCCCTTTGTCCTTTAAGTCTGAACACAATGTTCAACCCCCAAGATCTTCCCTTATTGATGGAGAACCTCTTTTTGTCCCTTATATGAGCTTGACTTTGGTGTAGTATTGAAGTGGTGGAGGCCCAGTTGGAAGGAAATCAGTTTCTTGGTTTCGAACCATGCCGACATGGAAGTCTGTAATTTTTTCACTTCTGCTGATCATTTATTAATAGAAATAATCCTTTCCCATCCAATTGATATCTTGCAAATATATGTTTTATGATCCATGGGCATGTTTGTTTTGTATATTAATGGATTATGTTATCTAATGTGCTAACCTGTTATATCATCACTATATTCTTGCTTTGCTTGTTTGTTGAGAACTTGTTGCAAGTATACAACTTTGGGTCAAAGTGCTCAACGATGGACATCATCAAATTTTTGGACGAGGTAGGCCTCTTTCTTACTTCTCTTACACATTAGTTTACATAGAATATGTTGGAATTGAGTCGATTTCTACAATCATACCTATACGGTGTGCTTCACCCTAGCCATAGAGAGATTTTACTTGTAACAATTTCCCTGCCTTTATTCTTCTTCTTCAGCATCCCCTACTTCTTATACTTTTGGATGTTTTATCTTTGGTTGCTCTATTTTTTTCATTGGGATATCCCACTCAATGTCCCAATATTCCATGATATGTCCCATTTCTTCTTCATTCACCCTATATCTCATGGGAAACCATTCCTAAGTTGGATCCCTCTTCGCTTGAATGTAGATATGATGGTGTCCTACCTTAAAAATTGAAACCTCCTTGTAATATTCTACCACCTGTGGTAATATGCACTGTGTATCTTAAATGAATTTCCTAATTACCTCCTTATATGTGTAAAAAGAGATGTTGTTATCCAGCTGTCTCTCCTTGTGTGTAGTATGCCACAAGTTAGCGTATCTCGCTGCCAAACATGGTTTGTTTGTAGCTAATGAAAATTGTGTGTCTTATGACTCCCTCCAAGCCACTAATGCTATCGATATTAACAACCATCTGTAGTGGAATTATGTTCCCTTGTCCCGTGCCTCTCTACAATCCATCAAAAACGGATTTAACAGGAATGTCTCCTGTCTCAATTGTACACCTTTTATGCACTTTTCTGTTGCTGCTATCACAGATTCCGACACTTGATCCTTGCAACACTTCTTCTACAATTTTCAATCCAACACTTGCATTACAAACCTGATGCACTTGTCATTGATACTTGCTACATAGAGCTCGTTCACTCCTCTATATGTATCAAACTTCTCTTTCATCCTCTCTGAAAAATATTTCTCATTCGACTTATCTATAAAAAGTGGTGATGGGTCCTCCCTTGTCATTGGTAACCCTTTTATCTACACAATCAACTCTGTATCTATGGACACGACTCTGTCCAACCATATGTATCCTCCATGGACACAACTTAACAACATATTAACATAGGCATTGATCTCAATGCTCCTACCAAAGCATGAGATCTCTAACAAGTTAAGAATCCCTGATTTCTCCAACCCTACTTCCCAATCTTGTTTCTCAACCAGGATAAACTATGTATCTGGGAAAATGACTATCTTCAGATATTTATTCAACACTAACTCTAGGAACTTCTTCTCATATGATAGATCATGACCTGCAAACTTCAAATTTTCCACTACAACTAATATATCTTCTTCAACAATTACACCTGGTGAAATTTCTGGCACCATGAGATCATACTTTTCTTCCTTTTGTAACCTGATCAACTTCATTATCACCTTCTAGGTGGTATGTACTTCGTAAGAAAGTTGGCCAAACTTGGCTCTGACTCAGATGCTTCTAGGGTTCCTTCCTATATAGGTGCTAATGGTGGCTTAGTGCATTTCTTCTTCATTCCTAATGTTGATTCCACTGCTACCTTGGGTGTTTCCATAGATCTTTAAAACACACTTCCCTCAACAACTAACGCATTCAACTCTTTGTGTGTTCACTTGGCTCTCATCTCTCGCTATTCTCAAATGATGATAAAAAAAAAATTGTTGACCCCTCAACTTCTTTTATAAATTATATTTGGTTGTTACTTTCCCATGTCGTGTCCTAAACCTATAGTATATTCCAACTTGCACTCACATTCTATTCTTTCCATACTCTACAATAAATTCAGATTATTCTGTCGATCATGGTCTAGATCTTGCCAGTCTGTCATGGTATTGTCACCACTTTCCATTTATGGCTATGCATCTCCACTACTTTACCATTATGATCTATCTTTAATGCTTGTCCTGTCATGTATGTTTTTTAATCTGTTTCCTTCCCTTTGTGTAGATATTTTCCGCACTTCAATCCTCCTTCCTACGCACAATTCCTTCCTGTTTCTACATATCTATGACATTTTTTGGCTTTATCTCCTTACTCATTTAACCTTATGCATCACTTCAATATTCAATTTCTTTTCTTTCTTTTCCTTTTCTTTCTATACTACACTATAATACAAGTATTGTGGTACACATACTGTGCGTTGAGACTAGTGTGCGGAAATATGGTTGTCCCTATACAAGTTTAGCCAACTACCGTTAACCAATCCTTCAAAAAAATCTCCATTTAGTTTCTCTAGTTGAGAAATGTCATCATCTGTCACAAACCTTATCACATATGGACCTAACTAATGCATATGAAACTTTCTAGGGTGTTTCTGAAACTTGTTGCCATAGTGAAAAACTAAGTCTCTTGTCTAAACCGTCTTTTATTTAATGTGCCTTCCATGCCATGCATTCTCCCATCCTTTCTGAACTTGTTGATGGAAACCTGTGACAAAGAGGTCCTCTTCTAACTCTACTAGCTATGACAGTCTCTTCTTCATTTTGCCAGAATCTATAGGCTTTGTCAGTGCAACAATGCACAATATTGGTACTATGAATTCCATAGGTATAATAACTTGTTGGTCATACACTAGTCTGAATGGGGTATGTCCTGTCAACTTCTTACTTGTAGTCCTATATGCCCATAGCACTACTGGAATCCTCAAGTCCCAGTCATCTCAACTTACATTACACACCTTCACTAGTGCATGTTATAGTATCTTATTAAAATATTCCACTGTTCCATTTTCCCGAGGACGATACATTGTTCTCTTATGATGATGAATATGGAACTCCTCTATCAAATTTGTAATCGTCTCATTCAGAAAAATGAGTTCCTTGATCATTCTTAATAATTCTCGGGCATCCAAATCTTGTCACCGTATTTTCAAACAAAAACCACACAGTTGTCTCTGCATTGCAATCTCTGACTGGTTATGCTTCAAACCATATGATCAAGTAATTTGTTGCAGTAATGATGTATCTAGCTCCCGACCTCTTTGATGGTGGATTAATCGGTCCAAAAAAATCAACGAACCATTTATCAAAATCCTATAATGTCACTTGTGGTACTAATGGCATCTCATCTCTCTTGGAAGGCTTCCCAATTCTTTGGAAAACATCACAAGTCTTACAAAATTCCTTATCATCCTTATGAAGGGTAGGCCACCACAATCCTATGTGAAAAATATTCTGAGCTATTTCATTTCCTGTGTAGTGACCTCCTACAACCCCTTCATGTGCCTCTGAGAATATCATATGTCTTTCTTGTTCTAATACACATCATCACAGAATACAATCCGCACCTAACTTGTACAAATTTTGATCTAGGAACATATTTGCAGAACGAAATGAATACATATTATTATCAAAATATTCTTAACACAAAATAGTATATATATAGTAAAATTGGTTTCTATTCAATAAGGAAATAAGTTGAAACTGTAAAATGTAGCGGAAACAAGCTTTCTAAAATGGTGGCGGCTTATCTCTGAGAAGAGATGTGACGACTATGCTCATTCAAAAGAAGAATATTACAATGAGGGTCTTAAGGAATTTTTACAAAAATAGGAATGTCTAAAACCCTATACATCCAAAAGACCTAACCCTAGGAGATGAAGCGCCAAAAGGCATGTGGGCCCCGTTTGGGTAAGTTAGTACATCAACTTCCCAGGGTCATAACTTTTGCGTACGATATTAGTTTTAGGTGCATGATAACTCGTTGGAAAGGTCTATCCAAGGAACAAACATTTTTATGCTATTTATTGAAGGTCACTTTGATGGTGGCAAGCACTAAAAAATGTTGTTTAGGGCCTCAAAACGGCCCTGCAAGTCAGGGACCCAAAAACTAGGAAAAAACTGCCAAACTGGAAAACTGCCAAAATGATCTAGTTGGAATAGGTGGGAGGCCACCGACATCCATATGGATCAATCCTCCCCACTAAGGAAGAAATTTTCTCCATTGCATTGAGTTCCCCCATCAGATGAGGAATTTTTTGTTGAATTTGGCTATGTGTGAGCCACTTGCCTTGGTGCAGGAGTTTTCCTGCTTTGACAAATCGATAAAGATGAATCCTTCACTGGCGAGTGCCCTTTATATGTTTTTCCACAATATGATCATTGGATGCATGTTGTATGGATCCAGGGTTGAGCTCTGTTGGTTCTTGTTGTTCTGCTATCTCTGAGGTGTCCAATAATGGTGTAAAACACGGTTGAAGGATATCCATGGTGAACATTGGGTGCAAGAAAAGTAAAGGAGGAATGTTGAGATCGAAAGAATTATCACCCACAACCTTGGTGATGGTGGATGACCCATAATGGAGTGGGATAAAATTATGATGGGGTCATGTAAGGTGCTATTTCTGCAAGTGCAACCAAACCTTGTCGACCACCTGAAACTTTTGTGGCACCCGACGTTGATCATGGCATTGCTTGCAATTGTCATTGGACTTCTGTAGGATATCCTGAACCTGTTGGAAGATGTGATGGATTTGTTCAATGAACTAGGTGGCTTTGTAAACTTTAGTTGGAGTAGGATATGAGTCCGCTGAGGTGACCGCAAGGGGTAGTGAAAAATATATGGGACCCAATGGTTGGAATCCTAACCCCACCTGAAAGGGGATGTGGTCGGTTGAGATATGCAAGGCTTGGTTGTAGCTATGATGAACATAGGGGAGACTCTCATCCCATGTTCCATGGTTCTTGGAACTATAC
Source organism: Picea engelmannii (assembly GCA_009831015.1). Lineage (NCBI taxonomy): Eukaryota > Viridiplantae > Streptophyta > Pinopsida > Pinales > Pinaceae > Picea > Picea engelmannii. The sequence continues at coordinate 347,204 of ML781798.1, forward strand.
ATGAATAGGATATGCATGATCATTCAATTTACAAGCTCAGTTTGGCCATCTTTCTGGGGATGGAAGGCCGTGGATTTGGTGAACTTGGTGTCCAGTAGTGACCAGAGGCTTGACCAGAATGTGCTGAGAAATCGACCATCCCGACATGAGAAAATGGTTTGTGAGATTCCAAAATGTACCTAAACTCATTCAAAGAAGATCTTGGAAGTGACATCTGTTTTGATGCTCTTCTTACAGGAGGCCAGAATATCCATCTTAGAAAAATGATCCAAAACCACAAAAACACAGTCAATGCCCTGCTTGGTGGATGGGAGGCCCAATGTAATATACCAGTTATAAAAAGTATGCAGAACATAAATAAAATGCTAGAAATGGCAGAATAACAACAATATAACCAGAACAATCACCACAATAGCACTGAAATGATATAAGAATAACAACATAAATAACACTTTTATTCTGAAAGCAATGTTCACGGGCCTCTTTGAGGGGGGAAAATCTAGTTGAGCAGAGATTTATTACAATAATATCCAATCTAGGGTTCTCATACCCTCGACTCTTATTTATACTAAATATGTCTTTCAAAAGAAGCATCTAGAGGAAGATCCTTCTAGAAGCGGAAGCTTCTATTAGGTCTTCTTACATTCGACTTATTCTATTTTATTGAAAGACCTTATTAATATTGACCTTTATTAAATCTGAATATATTGGTCTACCTATATGTAGGTTAGGACCCTAACATGTCTGCCCCCTTAAAAACAGGTTTGTCCTCAAGGCTTGAGATGTGGAAATTGTTGCAGAATGGTAGATGGTTCCCAAGTGGCATCTGTTGGATTTGTATCTTTCCACTAGACTAACACTTCCTTGATGGTTCTCTGATGTAGGCGATGCTCACGCTGGTCCAAAACTTCTTGTGGTTGTATCCAAATGGATCCTTCTTTGGCTAACTCAGGAAGGTTGGTTTGAATTTGGCACTTAGTTCCAATCACCTTATTTAAGCATGAAACATGAAAGACAATATGTAGCTTAGAATGACTGGGCAAAGCTAACTGATAGGCCACCTGTCCCACACGCTTGAGAACTGTATAAGGACCATAAAATTTGGCCACTAGCTTCTAACAATTCTTGACCTTGAGGGAATTTTGCTTGTAAGGTTTTAGTCGAAGAAACACCTAATCCCCTTCTGCAAATTGACGTTCAAAGAAACCTTGATCTACTTGTTTCTTCATGTGATTTTGTGCCATGACCAAATTCTCTTTGAGGGTATGGAGAATAGCCTCTCGAGCTGTAAGCATTTGGTCAACCGCCTGAACCTTCGAGACACCAGGTAAGTATGAGATAACTAAAGGTGGATTTTGTCCATATACCACCTCAAAAGGAGTCATGCATGTAGTTGTGTGGTATGAAGTGTTGTACCACCATTAAGCTAGGGGTAACCATTGACCCCACTGATTTTGATTTTCTGTGGAAAAACACCTCAAATATGTTTCCAAACACTTATTGACAACTTCTCTTTGACCATCAGTCTGGGGATGATAAGTTGTGCTGAGATGCAATTGGGTGCCTTGTAGCTTGAACAGTTCTTGCCAAAAATTGTTTGTGAAAGTTGGGTCATGATTAGAAACAATAGAATGTGGCATGCCATGAAGCTTGAAGACCTGATCCATGAAAAGTTGAGCCACCGTGGATGTTGTAAATGGGTTTTGAAGAGAAAATAAATGAGCATACTTGGAAAGGCGATCAACAACCACCATGATGACTGATTTATTTCCCAATATGGGTAAGCCTGTAATAAAATCCATAGAGATATCCCTCCAAATAGAAAGTGGAATCAGAAGCGATTGTAGTGTTCCAGGAGATTTGGCTATTTCGCCCTTGTTGCGTTGACACACATCACATTCAGCTACAAAATTATGAATGTCTTGTTTCATGCCATCCCAGAAAAAAGAGTGTTTGACCCTGTCATAGGTTTTGGTAAACCTGTAGTGCCCAGTTGTGGGTGTAGCATGAAGCTCAGAAAGTACCATACCATGGATTTAAGTTTGGATTGTTTTCTTAAATATAAAGGGCCTTTGTATCAAAGCTCATCATGGAGCCAAGAGTACCCTAGGGAAGTTGGAGCATTGGAATGCAATTGTTGGATCAGATATGAAATTTTGGGATCGTGTATCCATTCCTGGTGGACGTCTTGGAGCCAATCTGGTACAATGAAGGAAAGAGAAAAAAGGGATCCATCATCTTCAGACTTTCGGGAAAGTGCATCCACAACCACATTGTCTTTGCCTTTTTTGTAAATGATCTCATAATCATATCCAAATATCTTGGTCACCCATTTTTGTTGCTCCAGGGAAGAAATGCGTTGTTCCATAAAATACTTGAGGCTTTGATGGTCTGTCATAATTTGGAAGCGTTTCCCCAATAGATAAGGGCACCATAGATCAACGACATGGAGAATAGCCAACATTTCCTTTTCATAGATTGATTTTCCTAGATTTAGTTTAGACAATTGCTTGTTGGTAAAGGCCAACGGCTGACCCTCTTGCATAAGGACAACACCAATTCCTAGACAAAGGTCTTTGTGAAATCAAGAAGGGCTACGACTGGAGTGGTACACATGGCCATATTCAAGGTTTGAAAAGCTTGAGCTGCAACTGGAGTCCAAGTGAAAGAGTTATTTTTTAAGAGTGCAGTGAGAGGTGCTGCAATCTTTCCATAATTCTTAACAAACTTGCGATAATAACTTGTTAAGCCCAGAAATCCACACAATATTTTGAGATTCTTTGGGTGAGGCCAGTCTTGCATGGATTCAATCTTTTTAGGATCCACCCTGACACCGTCCTTTCCAACTAGATGACCTAGGTACTCGACTTCTGAGGTGCCAAAAGCACATTTAGATTGTTTCAAGAAAAGTTGGTGTTGAGAGAGTAGATGGAGAACTCGATCCACATGGGCAAGATGGTATGTCCAGGTTTTTCTATAGATGAGGATATCATCAAAGAAAACTAAGACAAAATAACGGAGAAAAGGATGGAAGACATGATTCATGAGGCTTTGGAAGGTGGAGGGGGCATTACAAGGGGAAAAGGGCGTGACCAAAAACTCATAGTGGCCCCAATGAGTTCTAAAGGAAGTCTTGGGAATGTCTACCTCTTTCATATGTATCTGGTGGTATCCAGAACGAAGATCGAGTTTAGTAAAGAACTAGGTGCCACTCAATTCATCCAAGAGGTCATCAATGACAGGGATGGAAAATTTGTCTTTAATGGTAAGTTTGTTGAGGGAACAAAAGTCAGGACACATTCGCCAAGAACCTTCTTTCTTCGGGACAATGACCACAGGAGAAGAATAGGGGCTCGTACTAGGGCAGATAATGCCTGCGTTAAGGAGTTTCTGGACCATTTTCTCAATTTTATTTTTTGGGGAAAAGGGGTGATGATACAGACATATATTGGGGGGAAGGCTTCCTGGTACAAGGGGAATGGAATGATCATGAACACCACGGGAAGGAGGGAGTCCCTGGGGAGTGGAAAAGACTACTTGATGTTTAGAAAGGATGGATTGGAGGTCTTGGGGCATCGAGGGTGTTTATGTTGCTTGTATGGAATGGAGTTGGGAAATAACACCAGAATGACCTTTTTTGAGCATCTTTTCCATGCGATGGGAACTAATGATCTTAGGTGAACTGATGGTGATGCCTTGGGACTTATATTGTTGGAATTCCTAGTTGAATTGCATGGTTAATTCCTTAAAATCCATGAGAATGGGACCCAAAGTCCTTAGCCAGTTTGCACACAACACAATGTCACAACCGCCCATGTCGATAGCAAACATATGAGATTTGAGGTGGAAGTCACCAATTTGGAGACACACATTTTCACAACTCCCTCCACATTTCATGGAGCCACCATTGGCAATCATGATTTGGAAATTATTGACGGCATGGATGTAGCAATGATTTTCTTGGGAAATGTGGCAATGAATAAAATTATGGGTGCTTCCACTATCAACCAGAATGATGACCTTCCTATGCTTGATGTAACTGATGAGATTGAGGGTTTGGGGAGCAGAGAAGCTAGTGAGATAATTTAGGGAAATGACTGGTTCTACTTCAGGAGGATCTGAGGGAGGGGTTATGTCAGTGGTTTCAAGTGACTCAGACATAAGGGGCGTTTCAACATCCTCTTCTAAAATATCCTATGAGATGGCATAAAAATATTTTGTTCCTTACACTTGTGGCCCGAGAAATTTTTTTCATCACAATTATAACAAAGGCCTTTGAGTTGGCGTTCAACCATTTCAGCCCTGGTCAATTTTTGGATCTTTAGTGGAGCGGAGGGAGTAGTGGGATTTATTGGTTTAGTGCGATGGATAAAGGAGGGTTTTTGATTTTGAGAAGATACAACCTATTGTGCTTCTTTAGCTCTTTTAGTTGCCTCCACCCAACTCTGAGGCTGAGCCATAAGGACATGGGCCCAAATCTCATCCTCGAGGCCACTGATAAAACACTCTCGAAAAAAGGCATCAGACATGCCCTCTGTCCGAAAAGCCAGGCGCTCAAAAGAAGCTATAAATTATTCCACTGTTCCTGATTGTTTCAACTTTGTCAAATGGCCCAAATGGTTGGTGTCAGTGTCAAAGCATTCATAAATATCTGCCACAAATTGTGTCCAAGCAATATACCCTTGACACGAAGTTTTTCTCCATTGCCACCATTGCCAATGTTCTTGATCTAGATGGAGAACACCATACTGGAGTTTGGCCAAGTCATTTGTAATGTCGTATAAAGAGAAATAATGTTCCATTTGGGTTACCCAACCAGTGGGATCCGAGCCATCAAATTTGGTCACATCCACCCACGGAAGGCGTAGGTCACGTTGAAAGTGATGGTGTTGAAAGTTAGAGGAATGTTCAACTTTAGTATCTGAAGGTGGGTCAGATAAAGGGTTATATGTAGGGATATGCATCTTGGTGCAAAGCATCGAAACAAAATATTTAAGCTGGGTAGTCAGGTCTTGTTTGATTTCCTCCATTGAGGACTGCATGGATGTATTGAGGGTGGCAACATTGGCACTGAGTTGTTTCACTTCTTGTTGGGTCTCGGTGAAATTAGATTGCAAGGTATTGAAGTAAGATTCCAGGTCTTGGCTACGGGTATGGGCCATGATGATGAGGAAACCGAAATGGGGCGGGTGGGGTCAAAAATTTTGCTAAAAAATTGTATGTATGAATGTGATAAGGGCGAAGATATGAATCCAATGGAATAGGTCTCAAATAATGGTGCACAAATTTCTAGATTTTTTTTTTTTTTTTACACCTACAGAGTTATACTCTCGTTTGAAGAATACTTCAGTAATGAAATTCCTAAATTCTTAACCAGGAAGAAGTGTGTAGTTATTTGGCAACCTGAACATAGTTGCGCGTCAAGAGATCTTGTCTATTTTAATTTTTTAATGTTTCTGTCCCCAAGGGTTAGGTATTCAAGGGTTCTACAGACAAGGGTTTGTCATGTGCTATAGCGCTCTAATTTACGTGCAGGGTCCAACAGTAGTACTCGACCCAATATCTCAGGGCACTAACTAAGGAGGATAGATCTTACCCTTAGTTGTACTACCTGACTACCCAAGTACTAGAGAGTATCTTCCTGAGTGTTTTTCTCGGTGGAACTATAGCAGTCAGGCGGTCGATCAATTTATCTAAAGAGGGCTTAAGGTAATCTAGGTCGATTCGTACACATGTGCTTTCTGATGTGCTACCACTTGAAGGGGTACCAACATGGGTTACAAGGGTGACCAATATATGTGCGCTTAAGTACCACTTGTATTTCCTGCGTGTATGATGTTCAAAGATTGGTTGTTGTCATTGATGTCAACCCTAGTCATGGGTTTTGGACCGCAAGATTGATGAAGGTATTTGGACATAAAGGAAAATGCACATGAAGATAAAATACCCATGGATGGATAGTATACATCATGTTGTTTCTGGTGGTATGTGGCACATCACGTGGATCCTCATGGTTGAGCAGAAATGAATTTTTGAAGATGACAAAGTGAATTGAAGAAGGAAGTACATGTAGGCCCTGAAGATAATTAAAGAAAAGATTTACAAAATAAGAAAGTGTCAGGTCAGCCCTAATGTTAAAAGGAAGTGACATAAATTGTATAAACAAACATCATTATACATTCATTTGATACAATTTTAATTTCAGAGGAAATGATAAGAAAAGAAGGCCGGATTTCAAGGGAGGATGAAGTCTTTTGGTGATGTGTTCTAATGTATTTTATTTCCACGTCATCTTACCATTTTTTCTATAATTTTTTTTCTAGAATGATTCAGATGGTGAACTTGCTATGGTATTAAGAAGACATATCAAGGTACCTCTGGTAAAAATTTCATCTCTTGATTCTCTATAATTATGGAGATACACTCTGTGGAAGATAGGGTTTGTGACCAATCCTGAAGATAGTCAATAAACATGTGTTCCGGGTAAAACAATCATAACTTCTTCATAGTGAATCCAAATGAAGTGGGACAAATTTCATTGGAAAGAGTACAAACTTTAGTTTCTTTTGTGTGAGTTTCAGAATCAGATGTTAATTATTGAGTGTGGGGAATTCTTTGCAAGTTCACTCTCCTGAATAGACCAGAATTGAATAAAGTCTACCATTCTTTCTATAACCTCTTTTTGGGGAGGATTCAAGGACTGAAAATTGGAGGAATTTCATAGAATACATTGAGTAATATTATCTACAGGATCAGAGTACTCCAAGAATTGAAGAATTGCAGAAATTGAAGAAGTCTCAGGAAACATTATCAGGTTCTATGTGATGATTGGTTGATGGTGATGATTTAATGTAAAGTTTTATTA
>ML781798.1:356230-382974 GCA_009831015.1 Picea engelmannii
AAGGAAAATGCACATGCAGATACAACACCCATGGATGGATAGTATACATCATGTTGTTTTCGGTGGTATGTGGCACGTCACGTGGATCCTCATGGTTGAGGAGAAATGAATTTTTGAAGATGACAAAGTGAATTGAAGAAGGAGGTACATGTAGGCCCTGGAGATAATTAAAGAAAAGAATTACAAAATAAGAAAGTGTCAGGTCGGCCATAATGTTAAAAGGAAGTGACATAAATGGTATAAATAAACATCATTATACATTCATTTGATACAAGTTGAATTTCAGAGGAAATAAGAAGAAAAGAAGGCCGGATTTCAAGGGAGGATGAAGTCTTTTGGTGATGCATTCTAAGGTATGTTATTTTCAGGTCATCTTACCATTTGTGCTATAACGTTTTTTCTAGAATGATTCAGATGGTGAAATCGCTATGGTATTGAGAAGACATATCAAGGTACCTCTAGTAAAAATTTTATCTCTTGATTCTCTATAATTTTGGAGATACACTCTGTGGAAGATAGGGTTTGTGACCAATCCTAAAGCTAGTCAATAAACATGTGTTCTGGGTAAAACAATCATAACTTCTTCATCAAGAATCCAAATGAAGTGGGACAAATTTCATTGGAAAGAGTACAAACTATGGTTTCTTTTTTGTGAGTTTCAGAATCAGATGTTAATTATTGAGTGTGGGGCATTCTGTGCAAGTTCACTCTCCTGAATAGACCAAAATTGAATAAAGTCTACCATTCTTTCTATAACCTCTTTTTGGGGAGGATTCAAGGACTGAAAATTGGAGGAATTTCAGAGAATACATTGAGTAATATTATCTACAGGATCAGAGTACTCCAAGAATTGAAGAATTGCAGAAACTGAAGAAGTCTCAGGAAGCATTATCAGGTTTTATGTGATGATTGGTTGATGGTGATGATTTAATGTAAAGTTTTATTATCTCTCATATATTATTGGGTGGAAGGAAGGGGCAAGGATGGAGAGTTCAACTCTCTCTTGATATTGGAGGATTGTATCTTCCTCTTGGAGTTTTATTCCTCCCTTTACATTTGGAAGGTGTAGCTACCTTTGGAAGTCATTACTTCCCTTGAACAATAACTATTGATTATTTCTCATATATTGTACATGGTGTATTGGTGAAACTCTTATACTATTGTTCATTTCTCATTGGATATAGTTGAATGGTTTAAGTATAAGTTGAAAAAGGTTTTAAATTATACTTGATATTGATTCACCCCCCTCTCAGTATTAACATATGAATCCCTCAACCGCGGGTTTATGCGCATAACGACATATCTTTGTGGCTTAAAGACATTGGAATATGTCTCTACCCTGAAAAAAATTTAACCCACACTTTCTGCCGAGGAAAGTGATCTGATACCACTTGTAATATACCAGATATAAAAGGTATGCAGAACAAAAATAAAATGCTAGAAATGGTAGAATAACAACAATATAACCAGAACAATCACCACAATAGCATTGAAATGATATAAGAATAACAACATAAATAGCACTTTGATTCTGAAAGCAATGTTCATGGGCCTCTTCAAATGGGAAAACTCCAGTTGAGAAGATCTCTATTACAATAATATCCAAGATCGGGTTCTCATACCCTCGACTCATATTTATACTAAATATGTCTATCAAAAGAATCATTTAGAGGAATATCCTTCTAGAAGCAGAAGCTTCTATTAGGTCTTCTTACATTCGACTTATTCTATTTTATTGAAAGGCCTTATTAATATTGACATTTATTACATCTGAATATATTGTTCTACCTATGTGTGAGTTAGGACCCTAACACCCAACATGTAGTCCATTGAGATGGATTCCCATGGCTTGTCAGGAGTAGGAAGAGGGGTGTATAGGCCATGTTTCTTAGTGGTCAGTTTGGCAATCGCGCAGGCAGTGTAGGACATGATATACTTGATGATCTCCTGTCGAAGTTTCTGTCAGTAGAAATGTTTCCGCACCATTATCACTATCTTTTTTATGTCGAAGTTTATAGAGCTAGTGCTTCCGCAGGGTGTGCAAAACCTATTGAATATGATGCAAATGTTCTTCCCAAGTCTTTCTGTAAATGAGGATGTCATCCAGATACACCACTACAAAAGTATTGGTGAATGGTCAGAGTTTTTCATCCATCATCCTCATGAAAGTAGCTGGAGAATTTGTCAAACCAAAGGGTATGACCAACCATTCAAAAATATCTTCCTTTGACTTGAAGGCAGTCTTCCATACATCTGTCTTTTCTATTGGGACCTAGTGGTATCCAAACTTCAGATCAATATTACTGATGTATTTGGCTCCCATGAGCTGATCAAGGAGGTTTTCGATTCGGGGAATCAGTTACTGGTTTCTAACTGTGACTTTATTTAGGGCCTAGTAACCAATGCATAGTCATTAGGTTCCATATTTATTTTGTACCAACATGATTGGGCTCCCTCAAGGTGATGATATGGGACAAATGTGCCCCTTGTGGAGTAGTTATTGGATCTATCACTTGATATCCTCATTCTCTAATAGAGAGCGGTGGTATACTAGCCCATTAGGAAGAAGTGCATTAGGGGTCATATCGATGGGGTGCTTGAACTCACAGTGCATAGGTATGTCGATGGTGAGGAGAATATATCTGAGTATCCTTCCATGACCTTATCCACTTGCTTCTATTGTGTGTAGAGTTTGGTCATGAAGATCCTCAATGTGGTTGTGATCTTTTGCTCATTTCAAGAGAGAATCATGAAGAAGACAAACTTTTGTTGGCATAGGGGAAGACCCAGGGTTCATTGCTTCAATAGTACACCAACAAAACCCTAACTACCAACCCTTTCAGCAACACCTACGAAGCAGATGAAGTCTCACCCGAGGTAGAGGCAGGGGGGTTGCAGGACTCAGGTGTCTGCAACCTATATGGGACACAGATCTGTGATCACAATACTTAACAGAGCACTTAGCCAATAATATTCATTAGTATTTAACCTCTATTCACATTGTAGGTTAAAACCCTAATTACAGATCAGCGTAGTAACACCTAAGATCCAAGCATATCTAACCATTCAACACATAACATTAAAGTAGATATAACATTCATTCACATCATAAATAACTAAGCATCAACTGGATCTATCATACATATAGATTAATCAATTAAGTACATAAACAACATAAACACCATAACACAAAGCACATTGACACAAGATATACGTGGTTCACCCCAGTGTGGGGCTATGTCCACCAATCTTCTTCTCTTCTTATTAGTCTCTTCCAATCTTCTTACATGCAACAAGCCACAACACCAACTCCGCATAGGACAGGAGATCTACGTGCACCTCGCCAGATCCTCTTTCCTCAAGTTAGGTCTAAGCACAGAGCCTCTACACATTCTGTGCACAAATCACTTACAAAACACTTGCACTTAGCTCTGCAAGTCTCAACATATAGTATGCACAAAGAATTCACAACTATTTTCACTTACCACTCTAGCGTCTTCTTACTTTGCCTAGATACTTATTTATATATTACAAAAGGAGCCTAAACATGGGTAGGACCCATGGGCCAACATCCCATACCTGTTACATAAACCCTAAAACCCAAAAAGCCCGCAAAAGGGGGTGAGATTCTGCAATCTCCACTTTGCCTGGGTGCTCCATCTTCGACCAACATGTCGAAGTCCTAAAAATGGTCAAGCATGACCAGTGTTTCCTCTAAACCTGGTCAAGGGCCAAGAGGCCCCCAACACTCACCTGTGACTCATTCCGAGTCACTCTGATCTAGGCAACTCTTCTTCGAAGGCCTCGAGATTAGCTTGAGCCTCGACTTTCTCCTTCGCCAGAGACTCCTGATTGGAGAACTCTTGAATGAATTGCTCAGTGACAGGCCCGTCCATGCATTATTCCACTGTGGTGACCACCTGTTCCAACTGGCTTCCTTGTCCCTCGATCTCTTCAAAAAGTGTACAGGCTTTGTCCTACACCAGCTGGAGTCTCTGGGTCACTTCCATGACTCTACTTTGAATGGTATTGACCTGTTGTTGAACTGTGCGTTGCTCCTGTGACCTTTTCATGTTCTCCACTACAGTAAGCAAATTCAATTGTGCTTTCACTGTCGATGCATGTTGCTTCACCTCCTGGAGCTGTGCCTCCAATATCCTTAGCTCCATATCTTCCGAAAGGCACTCATAGGTTTGCACACTTCAATTACTGAGTTTCTTTCATTTTGTAGCCAATTCCCTGATTCATTTTACTACGCTCTTGGCAGTTTCTTCTCTCTGGTCTCTCACTTCCTGTGGAGTGCTCAACACTGCTTGTAGTTCTAGCTCTGCTACTCTCTCTTGAAGTTGTTGAATGGCTTCAGTGAGCTTTCCCACTTGGCTCTTAGCTATATCCTCTTCCATCTGTGCCAGGCCCGGCATAGAGAGAAGTTCTCTAGCCATTCCCTCCTTGACCGCAATTTTCTCTACAAACAACTGGTCTTTTTCTCTCTGGATATGCTCTCTGTCCTCCTCAAACTTTGCTCGAAGGTCATCTTTTTCTTGTTGTGCAACCTGAAGTTGCTCTAGGCCTTCCTCCTTTGCTTTCTTCAAGGACTCTATGGCTTGCTCTTTTTCTTCTAGTACTCGATGAAGGTGAGCCTCTGTAGCATCTGTTATCCTTTGCAATTGGGTGGGCTCATCCCCCAATTTTGCACCTTCTGATGACGACGACGCAGTAGACATTACGTTGCTTGAATAGAGAGATTATTGTACCCCTTTCAACTACGCCTCAATCCTGTCATGCATCATTTCCTGCTTTGCTTCATTTCACTGCAAAATATCCTTCGAAGTGTCTTCTACAACTGCGATGATGAGGTCAATGTCATCCACTCTGAGCACAATCTGCGACTGTGTTTTGTTGGCTTGTGACTTATTCTGTCCTGAGGGTTTCTTTGGAGAAATGTTTCTTTTCTTTGATATCTCGACCTCTATAAGGGGATCCTTTGGAAATGTCACTTCGCCCTTTTATTGCTTGTCTTCTTCCCCTTTGTCTTCCTGGTTTACTTCGTTGTTTCCTCCTCCTCCAGGTGAATCAGATGCAGTTTCCTCTGATGCGTTGTTTATTTCCTGCACCTCTTCCTTCTTCTTCTTCTTCTTCTTGGCACTGCTCAGTCCATCATACTCTTATTGGGTGACCACAAGACTTCTGATGATATCGGGGTTGGAGAGATCTGTCTGCTTGATTGGTACAAGGAATTCAGTCGACCATTCCTTGATTATCTCCTCCACATATTCAACGGTTAATTTGTAATATGACTACAACTCCTCCTTGCTTTCATCTCTACGTGCAGTGATGTAAATGAAGTGCCTATCTGCGTGGAACTTCACTATTGGCCTGCAAGTATGCAAGGTATTCAGAGTCATTTGAGGGAATGACTCAATCGCTCGTGTGAGCTGTAAGTAGTAAGTGTGGAAGACAACATTCGACTTCCACTACTTCATATCGCTTGAATACTACAAGGTGGTGAAACTTGCGACCAGGGGTTAAAATGACTCAACTTCAGGGAAGTTCACTCCCTCTAGCATCTCCCAAGCGACAAAGGCAACGAGAATCAACAACCAGCTGAAGTGAAACTTGTAGCCCTGGTTCTACACTTTGTGACAATCCTGCTCCAATTGGTTGACGATGTAGCTTGCCCAATTCATCAACATCAAATCAATGCACTTTCCTACGAGTTCGATGACGAACCCCGTGACTTGCGTTGGTATTTTCTTCCTAACGATTTTACCAGTGATCAACTAGAAAGCTAGGTGCACTGTGCCATATTGGATGGAGGCTACCTTGTAGCCCTACTTCCCCTTCTCCACATTGTCATAGGTGTCCTTTATTCATTGCGCTAGGGTGCGATCTACAACCTTCCCTGGGTAGAATTTCTTAGGGCCCGGTCCTTGCATGCTTAATCCAGTGATCAAGTGGATCAACACTGGATCCACAATCATGCACCTATATAACCATAGATAACCTCTATGTTAGCATGAAATATGGATTTTAATGCATGTGTTAACCTCGTAATGTCTACCGAAGTGGGGTATCTTCGTGACGTTGAGGATGGAAGACCTTGTGATCTCCTTAGTCCATGGTTGGGGGGCTATCTTCATATTCTTTCCCATTGTCTTTGTCAAGTACTTATGTGGTGCGAGCATAGCATAATTATTCCTTTCTCCTAGGTTAAATTCGTTGATCTTAAGGTCAGGGATCAGTCCTAGTTGCGGTCTCACTGCATGTATCCCCTTCAGGAGGTACGCAGTGATGAGGGTGTACTCGAAATATCTCAGAACGTTGTCACGACTAACCGTGCCATCCAGAGGCGGGATTCAGTCGGGAAAGACCAACGGGATGAGCTTCGTGTTTTCCAGGTCATTGTGGTGCTTTCTTCTCTTCTCTATCATGGTTTAGGATGACCCATATCAACTGGATCACCATTCATTCGAGGGGGATGCTTGCAATCCTCCCGTTGATGAGGCTTGTACTCCTATGGACATGACCTTCTCAGCCATAAGGTTGATCAAGATTTATTCTATGGACTTCTCTATTGCGCTACGTTCACCCGACATACACAATCATGGTCAAATGCTCGGGTAGGTGAACAAATGATCAAGGTAAGAAAAATGGGTGGTGAGGTCTCAATAATCACAGTGCGATAACAAACAGTTCTCTGTGGGCTCGGATAATCTCAATTTTCGAATGTGTCCCCGATGAGACATTCAACGGATTAAATAAACAACGTCATAACAGATTCCTTCAATGAGTCGAAATGCCTCAATCAATATGATTCCATCTGTTATGGCATGGTCCCAACGGTCCAATGGTGATATTTCTAGCAATAACTACATTTCTAGCCTTTCTGGAGCGTCGTTCTAATAGTTGGGACACCTTCAATGGTCATATTTCTTCATCATGGCGAAGTGCCAGTCTACATTGTTCTTCTATTCTAGCGAGGTTCAAGTCCTGCAAGCCTTCTTTCTACGAAGTCTTCTCTAGAACCTCGTGCAATTTTTCGAGCTGTGTTTCTTCTTGTTTATCTTTCTGGCCTTCTTTCCTATGATTTGATTCACTGGATACCTCTTTCCATTTTTATTCTTATATTCTCTTAGCATAGTAACTTCGCACTGTTGAGGGTCTTTCACAAGGTTTGAGGGTAATACTTCTTCTCTTACTGTTTCTCGGGTAGGTGATCTTCTCTTCTGCATGGTTAAGTTCTTTAAGCCTTCTTGTGTTCTTTCAACCTCGAGAACTAGTTTTCTAGCCCTTAGTTGCTTCAAATTGTCCTCCCGTTCTTCTATTCAGCACGCTATTCAGCCATGAAATCCCTTAATTTTTTTTATTTTTTTTCTATAGCTTCCTCTTCTTCTTTCTTTCATATCTGATCATTCTCAATCCAGGTCCTTCCTAACAAAAGTGAAAAAGGAGTGTTGCTCTCAATAAACTTAACGACCTTGAATTCTTCTTTAGTCGATGCTCCATGAGAAACCTATTGATGGGTCTTAAACCCCTTAAATCAACAGTAGGAGCCAAACCCGCCACTGAGGCCCAATTAGAATCTGCAACATTTGTGATTCAAATGGTTCTCCATATCTCGTGATCCAACCAATTTAATCGATGGGCTTTGTGTTTTCTTGTGGAGGCATCTCCTTCAGTCAGGATTTTCTCTTTTGGTATTTTCTGTTTAGTTAGGATAAATGTGAGGAAAAGACGGTATAAACCAACTTGACCACACAACAATAAGGAAGTCTAAAGACTGGGAAAGGTCGGGCTCGGGATAACCCTCACTCCAGCATGCAGACAATGATCTCTTACCACAAGCCTAGTAATAATACTTTGACCATGTGAGAACTCGATCACTAGCTGATATTTTAACCTAAACTACCCAGGAAACAAGATGAGAGCAAATTTAACTATTGTAGAAGAGGCTGAGCTTGGGATAACCCGGTGCTCAAAGATGAAAACGATAATCCTATACCACAGGCCTAGTAATAATACGTTAACCATGTGAGCATCCAATTACTATTTGAGAATACTAATTATTAGAAGAAAACATTTGTATGATAAGATCAATAGCAAGGAAAATAATTCGTCTACCATAATCTTTCATCATGTATCCACACAACTATTCATCATTTCCATCATTAGAGAAAAGAGAAGCAAAACAATTGCACCAGATAACTTGACAATATATTCGATAGCTCTTACTTGTTACATATTCTCATGAACTGAATAGGAAATAGTTCTTCTCCAGGCTCAATTACACATGCATATGATGAAAACAACTTCGTCTCTGGTCTAGAAGGACTTGTTCATTCATAGCAGCTCCAAAATAATTCTTAAAAACTAGAAAGAAAAGATTTCTTGCAACCAACCATCGACCATTGTTTAATTGGTCGAGGCCTTTATTTATAACCTAAAGTTCTAACTGAATTTAATGGCTAAGTGTGGTTCAAGCAACAAAATATTGCCACGTGGCATCTTCTTTCAACAACTTCCTGAACAGTTAACTCAAGATATCTTCTTGAAAAGGATGGTTCTTCTCGTATTCAGACCAACTAACAAGTAGTTCTTCATGGGTTTAGGTTCATGGAGATCTATGATGATTTATCAAGCCGCACATATTCCTTTGATATTTGCTGCATGCACTCGGTACTTGACCAAACTGGAGTTCAGCCGCTGTAGCATCGCTCGGGCCCTGATCGGATGTTCGACAAATTGTGCGCTTGCCCTGGCTTTACATAGGCCACCTTTGCGAGTTGTTCGGTCCATAGCAAGCCTCGTTCAACATGCGACTTGACTGTGTTGCTCATGTCAGAGAAGTTGTCGGGGATTCCAAGCCAACATCCCCCATCGCTTTGGTGATTCAGTCTCAGTGTTTCTTTCAGTTCTTCGGTAGAGTCATAGGACAAACTTTAGTCGGTGATCGGGAGGTTTCTCCCTGTAGTCAAAACAAAAGTAGTTTAGTAGTTAATTAACCTATGATCTAACATAAATAAATCAAAATATCAACACGTACCTGTGCATCTTGGTATTCTTAGTCATTTTTAATACTTACATGATCCCGAACGCATTCTTTGAGTGATCTGCGAAGCCACCGCCCTTCTTTGGTTTTAATGAGCACCTCAACATTCTATAGTGTGGCTAAATCAAGTACGATAGACATGCATGTACGAATTATCACAGTACTTACTTGACCTTTGGAATCCTCAAGAAAGGGCGTTGAGGACAAATTATGTGCGTGTGTGCTACCGAGGGGTCGGATATCGTACAGAGAAAGTCGTTAAAAAATTCCAGAACCCATACTATCAAGCGCACCAAACATCATTCATCAATAACGAGGGTTCGTAAGTTCAAAAGGATCGTACTGCATGTTTTCTTGCAACCCCAATCAGTGGTGCTTTCATGTTTTGGATAACATCTGTCGATTAGCTTAGGCGTGCTAAATTTTCAAGCATTATGTTGCGAGGCGCGGATATTATGTTGGCCAGCCTAGTGTCACTCCTTGATTTCCCTATAAATTCCAGGAGATTTGCGAGCAATCCTTCTCATATGTTGAGCTCATATTTTCCGAAAGTTTGGTTTGGTAAATTCATCTTAGCGATGTCGAGCTGAGTGACTCCTTGTCGTCTGTGGACACTTTGAGTCTCTTACACTGTTTCAATTATGGGATCTCTTTCAAGCATGGGACGAGGCCTACGAGGCAACCAGAGTGCGAGATCTCACCCTCAGCGCACCTGGGATTCCTTTCTGTGGGTTTCGAGAGGTACAACTATTGGCTCGGAGGTAGATTCATCATCTAGGGACAAGCTTGGGGTGGTCCCAGATACATCCGGGAGAAATATGTTGGAGGCTACGCCTTCTCCGGGACTAAAACCGCAAAGAAAAGGAAGGCCTAAGAAGAAAATTTGGGAAGGAGAGGGGGACTGCCCCAAGGCTGAACCAAAGGTACGTCCAACCTATGAGGAATCTGTAATGCCCATCGATCGCTCGTAGTTGGTCAAGACAGCTGACAAAGGAGACAAGAGAGGAAAGGAGAGATCAAAATCGTTGGGCTCTTCTGTCGAAAATTCCGCTCAACAACTAGAGAGGGCTTAAATTGCAATAGCTGAGCTCTACCAAGAGAATAGGGAACTGCGACGTCAATTGGCGGAGAAAACCCAGGGGATATCACCACCGCAAGGTCGTGGGGGAAGCGTCGTTTGGCTGCAGAGACAACCTCGAGAGGGAAAAGACACAATTGTGGAATTGCACGACACGCAGTGGATGGCAGTGACAACCGGGCATAAGTCACCACAAAGTGTGAAAGACAAACTGAGACAGGACTACCGCATAGGTGACACATAGTTAGCGGGTTCTTGCTCCACATTCCCGAAAGTGTGGTTTAACACCTTGTTTCCCTTTCTTTGTAAAATTTTGTAATCTTACGGCGACCGGGCTGGTTAGTCGAATCGTCAGATTCTATTTATTCAAAAGTAAACCGAGCCTAGTGGAGGGTTTTCCCTTTTGATTGTATATATATATAAGATTTTACGGCATTATTGTGAATCGGGCGTGTATTCTTCTTTAAATTTTTTGCACAAAAGAATATTAGATATTTTTCTTTTTTTCATCATGGTTATCACATCATGAGTTTGTTAATGCTTTTTTTTTCCTCTGTAAAAATTTGACATCGACTTCGGTCATTGAAAATATTTAATCACGTGGATAAAAATCATGTTTGAAGGACTAGAGACGTCAGGGAAACAATTAGTCCCCCTTTTCCAATACCGAACTTATTTCGGGGTTCGACAGTCGGAAGTATTGTTTTTTATTTCTCAATTCATTTTCATCACCTTAATCTTCTACCGACGTAGATATTCATAAGTGAGTCAGGAGAAACCCGGGTCACTGCTTCCTTAAGAAATCCATCGAGGTCGATTCAATCGGTCGTCGGCGATATCCATGTCCAGGGTTATTCGTAGGTTGAGGAAAGTCTTGAAACCACTGACGCCGATGAAAACGACGCTCGTCTTTGTTTTTATTTTGGACTTCTCGGGCGATTTTAGTCACTTTACTCTTTTTCCGATGCCGAAACGTCCCTAGCAGTTTAGGGAAACTTTTAGATTGTTGATTCTTTTAATCGAGTTTAGTCCCTTTTAAATTTGACAAGGTTTCTTACATGTCCCAACAGACTTTCTAATAATCAAAACATGAAAACATAAAAGTTAAGCGCGGGTGGAATTTTCATACTGAAGTAGAAACAAGTGGTGCAAGGTCCAAGTGGTACCCAAAAAGTATAAAATAAACCCAGACTTTTTAGGGTGTATTGAGTGCTCAACACAACCATAGGTACATGAGTAAGTCTTCCACATAGGGTTATCATCTTTCCTTTAAACAATCCTATTCCTCCCAATGAAGGAATCATAGCAGGCTTTCCCAAAATTTCCCAAGTACTTTCTATCATGATATTCACCTATGTTTCTTCATCCAGAACATAGTCTATGTCGAAGTATCCTATTCTTATTTCCATGCACTCCTTCTCTTTTAAGATCTCTAGTAAACTGATGTCTCTGTGATCACTCAGGGTTTCTTTCATCTACAATAATATAATCTATGATTCTTTCTGGTGTTCTAGCATATTCTTAGTCTCTTGACCTTCTTCATGGTTTTCTTTTCTCATATTCATCTTTTCAAATTTAGCAATCATTCTAGGACAATCCAAAACCTCATGACCAACAACTTTACAACAAAGAAAAATAAGACCTGTACCAGGGCATTCCTTAGCAAGATGTCCCGGTCTTCTACAACTGTAACAAAGAATCGATCCTCTCTTTCTTTTAAATGATCCCCAACCTTTCATGTACTGTGAACTGGGATCATATTGATGAACCTGCAAAAAATTCTTTCTAGGATCCTGCATCCACTTGTTAGTCCAAAACTTCTTTCTATGCATAGGAATAACATATCTTTCATTATTTCTATCAGATTTATTCATATCAAATATTCTCTCTTCAACAGGGGCAGACCCAGGGTTCAACGCTTTAACAATGCACCAACAAAACGCTAACTACCGGCCCTTTGTGAAACACTTGCGAAGCAGATGAAGTCTCACTCGAGGTAGAGGCAAGGGGGGTTGCAGGACTCAGGTGTCTGCAACCTAGCTGGGACACAGATCTGTGATCACGATACTTAACAGAGAACTTATCCAATAATTTTCATTAGTCTTTAACCTCTATTCACATCACAGGTTAAAACCCTAATGACATATCAACATAGTAACACCCAAGATCCAAGCATATCTAACCATTCAACACATAGCATCAAATTAGAGCTAACATTCATTCACATCATAAAGAACTAAGCATCAAATAGATCTATCATACATCTAGATTAATAAATTGAGTACATAAACAACATGAAAACCATAACACAAATCACATTGACACATGATATACGTGGTTCACCCTAGTGTGGGGCTACGTCCACCAATCTTCTTATCTTATTAGTCTCTTCCAATCTTGTTACATGCACCAAGCCACAACTCCAACTCCGCATAGGATAAGAGATCTGCGTGCACCTCTCCATATCGTCTTTCCTCGAGTTAGGTCCAAGCATAGAGCCTCTACATATACTGTGCACAAATCACTTACAAAACACTTGCATTTAGCTCTGCAAGTCTCAACATACAGTATGCACAAAGCATTCACAACTATTTGCACTTAGTTCTCTGACCTCTTCTTACATCGCCTAGATACTTATTTATATATTACAAAAGGGGCCTAAACATGGGTAATACCCATAGTCTGACATCCTATACCTGTTACATAAACCCTAAAACCCAAAAATCCCGCAAAAGGGGGCGAGATCCTGCGATCTCTGCTTCGCCTGGGTGCTCTGTCTTCAACCAGCCTATTGAAGTCCCAAAAATGGTCAAGCATGACCAGGGTTTCCTCTAAACCTGGTCAAGGGCCAACAACTTCCTTGTCTGAGATATGAACTTTTTTCATTGCTTGGCAGAGATCAAGGAAATAGCACTGGGTGGGACTGCCTTGGGTATCTTGTACAATTTCTTGTTCAAAGTAATAATAACACTGCGAGGCCTAGAATCATATACAATGTGATGTTTCCATAAATATGGTTGGCCTGAAAAATTATTACAAACTTTGAGACAGGAAACATCACACAATACCTCATCTTTAAAGGGCTTGATGTCGTATGACATGCGACATTGTTGGCTGACACAGATGTCGCTTCCTTGGTGGAGCCATTTGATGGTGTAGGGGTGCGGGTGTAGCGTTGTCGACAGGGAGAGTCACTTGACAACCTATACTGAGATGAGGTTCTTCTTTATATCACTATCAACGATAAAGTGAAGTGGGGTACCCTTCACCCACATTTATGAATGAAAAATGTGCTCACCTTCCTCTAGCTCGTCTGGTTCACCAGGTTGGACCTTGGTGGTAGCAACCGTAGCATTGGGTTCTACGTCAATGATCTATCTCCCCCTTTTTGTTCCTGACATAGAGTCAGAACCCACATCTAATTTAGAGGCTTTCACCTCAGCCACCAACGACTGCTTCGAGTGGCAATCAACAGTGTTATGCTAAGGGCTCTTATGGTATGTTTATTTGTCTTCCTGGTGTCCTTCTTTTCTTTTGTCCTGGATTGGTTGTCCTGAGGTTATCTGTCTTTTCTTCATCCTATTTTCTATGGGTTGGGGCCGCCCTTTCCTGGCTTTTGTTGTGCGGGGTTCCCAAGCCCAAATTGTTGCGTCTTTTGTTTGAGCTTCTGCTTGATTTTGACGACATATCGGTAGGCCACACCCAAAGATGAGATATATAGAAACTCCATTTCATCTTGGATGTATCTATGCAACTCACCACGATACTTGAGCACCCTATTTCCCTTAGAATCTTTGATACCCAGCTTGGTGCACAAGGTATGGAGGATATTTTTGAACTCGGGCACCACTTGGTCTCTTTCCTGTCACAGCGTGGTCCATTTTGTGCACAGGTCGTCTTATATTCCAACAGGTTAGTATTGTTCCGTAATAGCATCCCCTAAGAACTCCCAGGTTACTGCAACTGTATATAATGAGGTTGCCTCTGTTTCCTTTTGCTCACAGAAAGTTTCCCACCAATATTTGACATGGGAGACGACTTTGAGGAGCGCAAAAGTAATCTTTTCTTTATTCGAGAAGTTATGGACAAAGAAATACCCTTCTAGCAGATTCAACCATTTGTATACCACATCTTCATCTATATGACCTTCAAATATAGGAATATCGAAGTTTATTTCTACCTTGAAGGGGGCGATTCCTTTGTTTGAGGAAGATGCGTCACTTTTTGGTAGTTGTCGAAGGATTTGCGCGAAACTATCCATCATCTTGTTCCTATGTTGCGTGAGGGATTCCTCAAGAAACATTTTGAAGAGATATCATGTCCCATAGTCTTTCTTTTCTTCTTCCATGAGATTTTGTTTGGGCATGCCATAGATTTTGTCCTCAAGAGAAACAAGCTCGAGACACAATTCTTTGTACCTTGACCTTGTTGGGGACATGAATTAAGAATGACAAGGAGAAAACCACTCTGATACCACTGATCCAAAATATATTTGCAGAATGAAATGAATACATATTATTATCAAAATATTCTTAACACAAAATAACAGATATATAGTAAAATTGGTTTCTATTCAATAAGGAAATAAGATGAAACTGTAAAATGTAGCGGAAACAAGCTTGCTAGAATGGTGGTGCTAGAATGGTGGTGGCTTATCTCTGAGAAGAGATGATATGACTGTGCTCATTCACAAGAAGAATATTACAATCAGGCTCTGAAGGAATTTTTACAATAAACAGGAATGTCAAAAACCCTAGACATCCAAAAAACCTAACCCTAGGAGATGAAGCGCCAAAAGTCATGTGGGCCCTGTTTGGCTAAGTTAGTACATCAACTTCCTAGGGTCCTATCTTTTGCATACGATCTTCGTTTTAGGTGCAATATAGCCCATTGGAAAGGTCTATCCAAGGACTAAACATTTTTTTGTTATATATTGAAGGTCATTTTTTACTATGGCGAGCCCTAAAAAAAACTGTTTAGGGCCTCAAAACGACCCCGCAAGTCAGGGATCCGAAAACTAGGAAAACAACTGCCAAAATGAGCTAGGTCGAATAGGTGGGAGGCCACCGACATCCATATAGATCAAATTTCCTTGTATAAGTTGATATATTGTTTCCTTCACTACTAACTGCTTTTTCTGTGGAATTGTAAACTCAAGTGCGATTACTCCTGTACTCAAGAGTTGAACTATCTCTACAAAATAGCCATCAACCATTTGTATTGTAAGTATGTGTGTGTCTAGTAAGATGTCATCCAAATTTCTGGCATATTCTCGTGATAGTATGCGCAATAAGTGATCGGGTCCTGAATTAAATTTCCTTGGTTTTAAAATTAACTAAAAGTCATATTCCTAAACCAATAATATCCATTTTCATATTATCCCCCCCAAAACTATCTTATTGACCAAATATCTTAGTGCATAATGGTTTGTGTACATCTTAAAGTGTGAACACAGTAAGTAATGTCTAAACTTCTGCAATACTTACACCATTGTTAATTCTTTACGTTATGTAGTAGTATAGTTATGCTTTGTAGTTGACAACTTCTTGCTTGTAAATGCAATGGGATGATCTATGTCTCCTTCTCCAGGCTGATCTAACACTGCACCTAAATATACATAGGACACATCCACGTTAACATGAAACTCCTTCTTCCAATATGGAAATATCAAAATCGGTGTTGCAACAAATTTATGCTCCAAAGTCTCTAAACCTTTCTAACACTCCTCATTCCATTGAAACCTTTTCTCCTTCTTTAGCAATTTTTCAATCGGGGTTGTAATCTGTACATATCCTCTAATGAAATTCCTATAATACCCTGTATGACCCAACATTGCTTGTAACTGTTTCACTGAAGTAGATGGTGGTAAGTCAACAATCACAACAATCTTTGCAGGATCTACCAACAGTCCTTGCTTACACACTACATGGCCCAGTAAGATACCAAACAACGCACAAAAAATGCACTTCTTCAAATTCAAAGATATCTAAAACTACCTACACCTATCCAAAATCAAGCATAAAGTCTCAATATGGTATTTAAACAAGTTGAACACCATCCAATCCTCTAAGTATACTTATAATAACTTATGAATGAACTCTTTAAATGTTGCTACAAAAATTTTAGAGAATACTACTGGTTCTTTCTTAAATCCAAGATGAATCACTGTGTACTAGTAACATCCCCATTTTGTCACAAATGTAGTCTTATACCTATCTTCCTGCATAATCTTGATCTGAGGATACCCTGGAAATCCATCAGTGAATCAATAAGCTGCATGTCCTCCTACACTCTCCAATACTTCATTTGTAAGTGATGTAGGAAATGGATCATGTAAGCAAGCATCATTTAATTTCCTAAGATCTACACAAATTATGATCCCTCCTGTATTCATATCTTGAACCACCATTATACTAATCCATCATGATTCTGCAATAGGTTCAATAATTCAATCTTCCAACATCCTATCTATCTTTTCTTTCACCTTCTGCTTATACATCGGGTTCAATTTGTATGGACTCTACTTCACTAGATTAGAATATGGCTTCAAGGGGATATTGATCTCTCCAGACTCCCCACAAATCAATTTAATCTTTGAAAAATTAGTCGGAAACATGTCATGATATTCATGCAGTAAATCATATATCTTTTCAACAATTTCGTCATTCCAATAGCCTCCTATGTTCACAATTTTTTGCTTATCTTCTTTACCAATATTTACTTTGTGCATTGTTAATGGATTTGCATATACAACTAATTCAAGTTGTGGTCCTTATACTACGTTCTCTCCTTCATTTTCTGATATTTGCACATTTCTTGGATCTTCGTTCTCCTCTTGGTCTTCTTCAACAACATTATAATAATGCAAAACGTCTTCAATTGTCGTAGAAGATCTATGCGTACTACATATAGGTACTAGTTCTATAGATTCTTCTATTGAAAAAATATTGTTCTTAATGACCTACAAAGATGAGTCAATCAAAGGAGCATCATATTAAAAACTAAAAGTTACCTTAAAGTTACAACTCAATTCTTCCCAGTCTATATTTTCTCTGTGCACTTCCAGTTCCAAGTACCAATTCTTTGGGATTGTTTCCAAGGTATGTACAAACAAGTTTTTCCATTATTTCTTAGGTAATTTATTTCATGTCACAATACACTATGTAAAATACTCCATTGAATAACTCAATAATGTATACTTATGCATAGTATATTCATTCTCTATCCCAAACCTAACTGTAATAGCCTTCTGCATTGCTTCCAATATCTTATTCCATCCTTATGTATATCCCACCTTCTTATCGGGGTTTCTTTCAAAGCGAAGTCTAAAGAGAATAATATCTACTGATATCATATTTACAATTCAAATTATATTATAAAATAAGATACATTAATTAGTTCGTCATACCTTGGAGGATCGCATACCTCAGTTCCAATCCATTGAATCAACACACTGGTAATCCGAGCACATTTCCTTGTAGAAACTTCATGCAATCTTCGATGAAATTTCTTCAAAGCTTCTTCTAAATATGATGTGCATGAACTAATACTTCTCCAACTAAGTACACCATCGGATGTAGGATTCACATAATCTTCCATTCTCGTGGTCATGTTATACATGTTATTGATCTATCTTCCCTTTACTGGTTCTACATATCTTCTTCCTTCAATAGGATCCAACGGTGCAGTAAATTTCAAGTAATCTACTTCAAATATCATTTTTGTCTTCTTAAGATCAATGATATTTTGGTTTTCAAAGGCCCAATCAAGTTCAAGTAGTGTTGGGTAATGGGTTATACCATCCACTATCTCAATCACTTCAAAATTGGCCAAGCTACGCACTCCATCAGTACTAACACTTACCCCTATAAAACTTCCAATTGGAACAATCTAATGTTGATTTTATAACCTAAATTGAATGGGAGACCAGATCAAATTCGACTTATCCATCATTCCCTAGGTATTCTTCGAGATGACATTCACATCGGAGCCTAGATCCAAAATAATGTTTTCCATGTCGTAGTTTCCTATCTGTGTATTGAGTTGAAACCTACTTTTCATTATTTTCTTGTGGTGCACCTGGTTAATTTCTCAATTTACAATATGTATCTATTTTTCTTGGGTGCAATGGTCGATCATTCTTTGCAGCATACTCAAAGACAGGGATGATTTTAAGGATGGAATTTTATTTTAAAATGTAGAAACCTTGGCGAATATTACTAATCCTTCATATGCCAACTATAAATGCATGGCAATACGTTTATAAAAATATTCAAATTTCTAAGGATTTTATATAGTTTTTATACGATTTTGGCGATTTTTAAGGTAAAATAATTTTATCCTATAGAATTTTGGCGAATCATTTTTAAAATAGCGAATCTCGTTTTTGGAAAAACCATGGAAAATTAGCTCATGAGCGAAATTTAGCCCCTAAAATCATCCATGCTCAAAGAAGACTCATTCTTCATTAGCTTTAAACAACGTTCTAGAAAACTGTTCAAAGTGCTTACCTTGTCAACTTTCCTTTCTGAATGGTCATAGACTGGTGGAATATTATACATTGACAACCTACCATACAAGGGTGTCATGGCCGAATTCGATGTTATCCATTCGACTCCTATCAATTACTTCCTTGCTTGCATATACATCTCTTTCTCCTTTCTAGGGTTAAACAATGATTGAGGCTTTTCTTCTTTCCTAACCCACTGGTGGATCTAATTTCCTTGATTTGTTGCATCAGCTCTAGTTCTCGTTCCTCCATGTGTAACCACTTCTATCTTGGTTTTTTCATCATGTTCCTCTGCTTCCATCATCTGTACATTTGGGTTCCTCTTTTCTTTCCACTTCATGATCAACTGTGGGAAATCCTTTGTTGCATGGTCTAGTTGTCTACAATATGTACATCTTGTGTAGGGATTCAAATAGTCTCACACTAGATGTTGAGGCTAATTACAATTATAGCATATAATTGGTCATCTTGCTTCTAATTCTTCTCCCTAGACTTTGTATGCACATGCAGTGCACTCTATCATAAAATCTAGTGTGAGAAACTCCTTTTCATCATGTCCGACAGAATTACAAAAGTTACAAAACACGTTTCTCATAGTACTCTGGTACTTCTGCATCAATGGGAAAGTAGTAGGGTGGTGACCCATCATCTTGAAAATATCGTACCATACCCCTAGTGGATTCATAGCTCCTATATTCAAATACTAGTGGAAAGTTGGACATTCATTCTTACGATGACCTTATGTTTTGCATGTGACATACCATACTTCCTCATGTTTTTATTTTCCTTTTGAAAGTTCCTGCAACTGATTAATCAATTCTCCTAACTATGAATGAACTTGATCCATCGCTACACCATTTTCTCCTACCAGGGATGGTTCTAATTTCATAGAAATTTATAAGGCTTCATATTGTGATGTGATCTTTTGTTGTGTCAAAGTGCAACGTATATGTGGCAACAATCCTGCAGTAAACCACTCCCTATGCAATTCATATGGAGTTTGGAATGTCAACCGTTCCTTTAGTATCTTGAATCTTTTATCATAGTCCCACACTAATTCATTCACTATATTCTTTATCTCCTTCAGCTCTATAACGCACTGCAACTTGGAATTACATTTTTGGAACTCTCTCAATATATCTTGCCTCACATATACCAATGTTCTAGTCTATCCTGTAGGTGTAGTAGTCTAATATTTATTAATGTTGTTTCCAACTGTGCAATCTTCGCATCATCATCTTGGATATTATTCACAGTCCATATTGTCTCATAAATGAACAAATGTCTTTTTGGATCCTCTGTCCCAGTTCCATGGAAGAAAAACATTCTTAAAGTAATATCTACCCTTGCCATCATGTTTTATGCGATAATATTTCATGATAACACTAATTGATAATGACTCAACATACTACTTCCACTACTTTTACTACTTTTACTATTGTATTTACTTCCTTCACTAACTATAATTGACAAAGCTTTTGATCTTACCTTAGTTCTTGGCGATGCACAATGGGTCGTGGATTCAACGTAGAGTTTGATTTGAGTGGGATATCCTTCTACTATACTGAGTTATCATATTTTTTATTCTATGTGCAGAATCCCTTTGATCTAGAATATTACACCATTTTCTCTTTTCTCCATCTCACTGTGTTGCCCCTCTCTCTCAGCCATAATCCTCTTCTTATTCAGTCTAAATCTCTACCATGACGTAATAGTCCAATCTCTTTGTTCGTCATACACTCTTCTTCCCTCAACATCCTTAGCCTATCCATTCCTCATTCCTTCTCTTCATCCCTCTTTATGCACATAACATCCCCTGGTCAGATCCCAGTCCCCCTATGTGTGTGAATACACTTAGATAATATGGAAATCAGATTCCATCTTCATAACTCCCTTGTCACACAATGACATCTTAATCCAAGTAGATAGTGACTTCATATATCTTATGGATGGTACCTTAAATAAATCCCTTTCAGGAGCAATATAGGACTGAATACAATCTATCACAAATTTAGTAATGTAACCTCCAAACACACATTCTAGCCAATAATCATTTGCGCGTGATACCTAATTGCTTATAGTATTGACTTACCAAATTAATTCAGGATTCCAATTCCTTGGGAAAATAGTGCAAAATATTCCATTATGTTCAACCAATCTTTGGATCCACTCTGCTAAAATATTTGGAAAATCAACAAAGAAAATGTCATGCAAATTTGTAAACAAATACCTTTATATCCATTTCTCTGCACTGATACATGGGTTCTTATTATGATATACAACAAACTTGATCCAACGATTTTCCAATCTCCTCCTTAGTAGGTCTCCACATCCCCCATCAGTCAGATATCCCTGTACTGACAACAAAATCATTTGTTCGTGTGCAGTGGGAAGACCCGAGGTTCAACATTAATTCACCAACAAAACCCTAAATATACCGACCCTTTTGACATCACCCGCAAGAAGGTGAAGTCTCACCTAAGGTACCTAAGGGGACTGCAGCAACAAGGCTTCTAGAGTCATGAAGGGAATGGAGACAGTTCTAACATTCATTTTGACTTAACACTCATTCAACATACAATATACCCTGTGCATGAAATCATAACAACGTAATAATGTATGACAATTTCATCTTACTTAATCATTCAACATGTGCATGTAGCCATCAAATACATATTCATATTAAATCATAAGCATATATTACATGTGTGCAATAAACAAAGTAAACTAACACATCACAAAATAAAACACATCAGAACAAAGAAATTTAACGTGGTTCACCCCAACTAGGCTATTTCCACAACGACCGAATTCTTATATTATTCGTTCATATTCAGTCCTTGCAATAGGTGTAGACTTTGCTAACATAAGATACACCAGTTCTACCCAAAATTCCCTAGTTTTTCTCGCATATGGTGCACATTTATCTCATTCTCCTCTCTAAATCTTGTTGTAGGATGAACTACTCTTCTCTTATTTTATCTTCCTATCATTATATCACCCCAACTACTAAAAAACGCATTACATATTTATACATTGATACTAGGGCTTAGCCCGTTACAAAATGGAACAAAAAGTCTAACTACTTCTAATCAATTTCCATCTTTTGTGCACACTAACTAATTAAATTGTGTTAAATTTCTTCCTTTCCTCTGCGTGGGATCCTCCTTAGTCGACTTGTCAATGATTTTCTCCTATGTGATCCCCAAAACTTGTACCAAAATTACCTTCTTCAACAATGAGCTTATTTCTTCTCATTCTATCTCAACATCTTTTTTTTCTTGATAATCATGCTTTGGCTATTTGATTACAAGAAGAGATCCCGTAGAGTAGAGATTATGTATCTTATCCCAAAGCTTTTTGGATGATGATCATTTTCCCACTTTGACTTTCTCCAAATAAGATAATCCATCCAGGATGTCATCCTTTGATATTTTGTGGTTCCTTTTTAATTCCTTCTTGGCTGTAGTCTTCAATGGTTTCTTTGGAGCGATGTATCTTGAAACAACTGAGTTCCAAATTTCAAACCATTGTTATTGTAAAAATACTCTCATCCTTTTGCTCGAGAAAGCATAGTTTTGACTGTCAAACAATGGTATTCCATTTTAAATGCATCCATGGTCTACCTTCTAGTGGTTAGATTGTTTCTGAAGGACTTGATCTTATACCAATTGTTGGAATATTCACCAATATTGATAGGGGTTGAATCAATATTGATCACTTTTTACCTTTTTTAATCACAACACGTAAACATTAAATTATCGACAATTCCATTCAACAATGTGCAACATCAAACAAAATACACAAGAGATTTTTACATGGAAACCCAACTGAGATTAAATCATGAAATTTGTTTAATATATATATATATATATATATCTTGAATATTACATTCACAGGAAGCATCGACTTCTAATATTTACCAACACCAACAGGAAGGAGGCACCAACCCAAAGGAAGCTCCAAGTCCCTGATTTACCAACACCGACTAGAAGGAGGAAACAACCCCCAAGTTTTATGAGCACCAACCCAAAGGAAACTACAATTCCCTTGCAAGAATCAACTTGCCATTTGAAGACACCAATCTCCCCGTGCACCACCCAAGCACCCTTGTTTCTCAGGAACCAACCTGAAGGAGACCTCAATCCCCTTCCTTGAACCACCCTGCCACCCTTGTTTTAAAATAATTCTCACAATATGGTCTAGTCCAATATCATCTCTAGGTCCTCAACTAATCTTCTCCAAATCCCTCACACAAATCTGCACCAAATGTTAATTTCAATCTTCTAACAAGTCACTATCACTGAAGAGAAATTATGTCATTATCTTTGTCACTATCAATGATACATCATCATCATAAAACTGGGTCCACATAGAAACTAGATCCATATAGACTGTCACTGTCATTGTCACTATTTTTATCACTATCATCGATACATCAAAACTGGGTCCACATAAATATTCTAGGTCCACTTGGGTCCACATATAAACTCCAACATCACTTCTTAAATCTATTTCGAACACTTGTTTGAGACTAGTTTATGGATTAGTCACAAACCATAACTTCCAACAAGTATAACTCCATGCATGTAATGAATCAAGGTCTGAAACTTGTACCTAATATTATTTGATATATTCTCTAAAACTCCTCCAATGTTTTGTCCTTGATTCATCATTGAAAAGGATATATAATTAAAATGGAAGACCTTCCTAAATTTTTCCTATTTTGGAGAGCAAAATTGTATAGCATGCCACACGCTCAATATTTGATATCTGATTCTGAAACTCACATAAAAAATACTAAGGTCTGTAATGTTTCTAATACAATTTGTTTCATAGAATTTGGATCCTCTATGAAGAAGTTATGACTATTTTACCTGGAACACCTAATTGAGACTAGTTACAGGATTAGTAAAAAATCATATCTTCCATAGAGTGTATCTCCAAAAGTAAAACAACCCAAACACTAAAATGTTTACCATAGGTACCTTGATATGTCTTCTCAACATCCTCCAAGTTTATCTATCTGAATCATTCTAGAAAACAAATTATAGCAAAAATTCCAAGATGACCTTTAAAGAACATACCTTAGAACACTTCATCAGAAGACTTCATCTTCCCTTGGAGTTTCTCCCTTTTTCACTTCATCTTCCCTCTAAAATTCACTACCAAGGTTGTGTTAATAGATCACAATATTTATTGATGAAAATGGTAGGTTCTTAATGTGTATTTATACCCTTCCAAATGTTTCCTTTACTTAACTTTAGGGATGACCTATAAATTCTTGTTTCTAACACGTTTTAGGGGAAATTTTATTTTAATTTTAATTTCTCTTGTAGGGCCAACTTGTCCTTGTACACTTAATTTTATATTTAGTTCATTGCACGATTAGGGCCAACTTTGGAGACTTCATTCCTTTACTTGTTGGGTTTCGTTACCACACTTTCGAGGCTTCTTTAGATCTTCTTGACCATGCCTTACATTATCATCTTTAATAAGGCATATCTTCTCAACTGTGAGGAACCACATGGTGTGCCACTTGCCATTTGAAATGACTTGATGAGGATTATCAATCCATGGAGGATTTTCATGCATTTGTGATTTACTTCATACTCTTTTTCATTAATCAAATTTAGGCCGAATGACCACACCTTTGGGGATTCCTAACCATATTTTTTGGTCTTCTTGACCATACATTGTAACTTATTTTCTTGACAACTAGGGATTCTTGTAGACTTCTTAAAAGTGTCTTCTAGTGAGGGAAATTATTAGAGCTACGCCATAAAGGGACCACTTTGGAGACTCCTTCAAATAAACCCATCAATTCTAGGGACTTCTAGACCTACTTCGGGTCTTCTTCTAGGGTTGACATCATTGAAAACTGAGTTTCCAACATAATCTTCTTCTTTAGAACCAAGTTTGATAATCATTATGTTAAATAATCTCGATATCCCCATTGCAAAGTTTGTAGGATGTATTCCCTTATAATCCATTCTCTCTTTAAAATATATTAACAATAAATATGTATGTCTAAGAAGTTTCTTTTCATCCACAATTTTCGCTGAATATGTAACAATGTAAGCCAAACATAATTTTTTTTACATTGTACTCTTAATATATAACAGTCAATCAAACATATAATTTAAAAAAGAGCTTTTAGAGTAGAAAGTAGTAATTACACGAGACCATAAAAGCTATAGAAAAAATATCTCTTGTAAGAAATGAACATCGAGTAAATTAATTCAATCCCAAGAGGGAACAATTTTGAATCCAATAATAAATTACTAAAGGAACGATGAAACTAGAGTGAGTTTAGCATTATGGATAAAATGATTTTTTTTCTTTATTATGAGTTGGATTTTCCTATGTAGAATGACTAGGATTTTTAGTTATCAAATCTGATTCATACCTTTACCTAAAACTACGTTTTTTTTTTTTTTAATTTCATGATACTAAGTATTCAAAGGGCCAAATATACTTTTCTATGTATATTGCATCAAACCAAGAGCAACATTATCTAGTTTTGGTTGGGAGGGGGGGGGCATTATGAGAGAAATTATATTAAATTATAATATAATTTCTCTCATA
Source organism: Picea engelmannii (assembly GCA_009831015.1). Classification (NCBI taxonomy): domain Eukaryota; kingdom Viridiplantae; phylum Streptophyta; class Pinopsida; order Pinales; family Pinaceae; genus Picea; species Picea engelmannii. The sequence continues at coordinate 381,455 of ML781798.1, forward strand.
ATGCCCCCCCTCCCACCTCCTGACGCAACCCCACCCTCGGTGGCACGGTCGCCCGCCAGGACCTTCTCTTTCTCCACGGCCCGAAGAGTCGATGCTCTTCCAACTCCCTCGGGAGTTCTTTACCCACAGTTACTTCCGGCGATCCTCGCTTCTTACTCTAACGAAGGATCGGTCTTCGCGGATTCGCGAATTCTGCGACAGGGAATTTGACTCTCGGGTTCCGAGACCCGATACTTCCGGTCAACGTTGACTCTGTCTCGGCATGTCGGGTCCTCGCGCTATCGCGACTCACGATTTTATGCCATCGAAAGTTCAAACCCCGAGACCCGAGGTGTCGAGATGCCGATGACTCGGGATCTCGCGACCTTGCCCACTCGTCACTTCTGGGGTCAGACTTTGAGGCCTCCAAACCCCGAGACCCGATCTCCCGAGATCACTTGTCACATCGTCAAATCCCGACGTACCTCCTGCAAACGTTCCGGGACGTCGCGTTTCGCCTCCTTGTGACCTCACCCTATAAGGAACAAGAATCTTTCGTCGCGAACTCCCGATGCATCTGACCTATGAGTCAGGTCGCGATCTCACTGATTCTCCACGAAGATTCAAGTCGTCGATTCTCTTCCTCTTGAAGAGTTTCTCCGTTCTCCACCTTTATCAATGTAAGTGGAAACTAAGGTGCTATCCCGCCAGGGCTTTTACCACCTCAGACTTTTCAAAGTTTTCTCGAACACACTCCCTGTGCTCGAACTCCAACGCTTTCCAGGGTTGAAGTCCTTCCGGACCCTGCACTGTCCCCTTCACAGGACTCCGGCCTCTCTGTTCTCAAACTTGCTTCTGAGACTCCAATCCGGCCTGCACTCACCTGCACGGCTCGAATAACTCAAAACGACTCTGAGTTAAAGAGAACCAAAGTTCAACTACTTAGCCTCCTCAACGCACTCTATGCGGAGGTATTCAACTGCACTCGATGCAGAAGTCTCCTGGATTAAGCAGAGAAACAATTGAATTCATTCTCTCAGGCACTCAGCTTCTAATTCTTCCACATAATCACGTACACAGCATACGAAAGAAGGATATAACTAGAAACAAAGATAAAAAGGCATAATCCAAACAATACACAAGGGACAATCACGCCCATGGGATGGGACTCAACTTAGTCGCTCCTGGTGGATGAGAGTAAGAATTCTCCTATGGAACCTCCCCTACATGCTCTATGCGGAAGATCTCAACTGCACTCTATGCAGGAATCTCCTGGTTCAATCAGTGGAATAAGAGAGACTCATTCTCTCCTTTCCCCCAGATTTCTAATCTGCCATGAGATCACATATGCAACATATATAATGAAAGCATAACAAGAAGCAAGCATGCAACAGCATAAGGTTAACAGTATACAGAGAATAATCACAGCCATGAAATTGAATCAAATTCCTCTATTAATTCAATATCTGTACATGGGGATTCTCCACCAACTCTCTGTTTGTTCTCCTTCCTTCTTCTCAATGCTAATGCTGATACTGACT
>ML781798.1:387107-402659 GCA_009831015.1 Picea engelmannii
TGCCTGCAGCTCGTCCCACCATAAGGCTGCATGTCCCTTCAGCTTCGTGACGGCATGCCTTACCTTTTTGTCTTCTTCGATATCCTCATAATCGAAGTAGGTGTCGAGTGCTTGGATCCAATCCAGCAACTCCTCAGCATTTAAACTTCCCTCATAGATGGGAATGTACATTTTTGTCTTCGAGCTCATCCTCGAAATGGCTTTGATCAACCTCTCTGTCGAGGCATATTCTGCTAAGACCTCTTCTTGGCCATGTCCAGCTTCCTCTTCAACCTCAGGATCGCTGAACTCTGCTGTACCAGCTCCACGCCTCTGGGTGGCCTCCATATCTTCGAGTCTCGCCCTGAGATCTCGTATTTGTCGTTCCATCTCTGGATTCCCTGCTGGATTTCCTGCTTGCCTACCAATTCTTCGGGCATCCCTGTCTTCGCGATCAGGTGACTGCCTTCCTCTTCACGACGGCATTATATCTTCTCTATCCCTGCTTTAGAAAGCAAAGAACCCCGCTCGGATACCACTCTGACGCAAGTCATGTGTATAAGAGTACTCCTCATCCTTTCGCCTAAAATACCCGACAAGTTCCAGGCTCTGATACCACTCGGACGCAACCCCACCCTCGGTGGCACGATCGCCCGCCAGGACCTTCTCTTTCTCCACGGCTCGAAGAGTCGACGCTCTTCCAACTCCCTCGGGAGTTGTTTACCCACAGTTACTTCCGACGATCCTCGCTTCTTACTCTAATGAAGGATCGGTCTTCGCGGCTTCGCGAATTCTGCGACAGGGAATTTGACTCTCGGGTTCCGAGACCCGATACTTCCGGTCAACGTTGACTCTGTCTCGGCATGTCGGGTCCTCGTGCTATCGCGACTCACGATTTTATGCCACCAAAAGTTCAAACCCCAAGACCCGAGGTGCCGAGATGCCGATGACTCGGGATCTCGCGACCTCGCCCACTCGTCACTTCCGGGGTCAGACTTTGAGGCCTCCAAACCTCGAGACCCGATCTCCCGAGATCACTTGTCACATCGTCAAATCCCGACGTACCTCCTGCAAATGTTCCGGGACGTCGCGTTTCGCCTCCTTGTGACCTCACCCTATAAGGAACAAGAATCTTCCGTCGCGAACTCCCGATGCATCCGACCTACGAGTCAGGTCGCGATCTCAGTGATTCTCCACGATGATTCAAGTCGCCGATTCTCTTCCTCTTGAAGAGTTTCTCCGTTCTCCACCTTTATCAATGTAAGTGGAAACTAAGGTGCTATCCCGCCAGGGCTTTTACCACCTCAGACTTTTCAGAGTTTTCTCGAACACACTCCCTGTGCTCGAACTCCAACGCTTTCCAAGGTTGAAGTCCTTCCGGACCGTGCACTGTCCCCGTCACAGGACTCTGGCCTCTCTGTTCTCAGACTTGCTTCTGAGACTCCAATCCGGCCTGCACTCACCTGCACGGCTCGAATAACTCAAAACGACTTTGAGTTAAAGAGAACCAAAGTTCAACTGCTTAGCCTCCTCAACGCACTCTATGCGGAGGTATTCAACTACACTCGATGCAGAAGTCTCCTGGCTTAAGCAGAGAAACAATTGAATTCATTCTCTCAGGCACTCAGCTTCTAATTCTTCCACATAATCACGTACACAGCATACGAAAGAAGGATATAACCAGAAACAAAGATAAAAAGGAATAATCCCAACAATACACAAGGGACAATCACGCCCATGGGATGGGACTCAACTTAGTCACTCCTGGTGGATGAGAGTAAGAATTCTCCTATGGAACCTCCCCTACACGCTCTATGCGGAAGATCTCAACTGCACTCTATGCAGGAATCTCCTGGTTCAATCAGTGGAATAAGCGAGACTCATTCTCTCCTTTCCCCCAGATTTCTAATCTGCCATGAGATCACATATGCAGCATATATAATGAAAGCATAACAAGAAGCAAGCATGSAACAGCATAAGGTTAAYARTATACAGAGAATAATCACARCCATGAAATTGAATCAAATTCYTCTATTAATTCAAYATCTGTACATGGGGATTCTCCACCAACTCTCTGTTTGTTCTCCTTCCTTCTYCTYAATGCKAATGCTGATACTSWMYCTACAATAATACAARGGAGGGTGTCTATATCMTGTTTTCCCCCCTCAAAAGCTAAATTGTCAAATCTAGACTTAATGGTCTTATCTACCTGCACTAAATCTACTCTCTCTGCATTAAATCTAATAAGTGTCTCTGCTGTACAAGGACGAGAGCTTATCTGCTCGCGGTCTACTTCAGTATACAAGTACGCCTAAATATGGAGGCTTTTATGTAAACGACGGCGCTCATCAAAATGGTCAAAACCGTGATGCTGGTGTCACCCTACGGTCTTTTCCTTTCTCTAAATGCAACCTCGCGTGACGAGGTGCGGATGCTCCTGCATCACCTCCTCCCACCCTCTATATTAGTTTAATTTCCTTGAGACTGCCTATCAAATTTCTCAATATGTTCAATACAAGTATTTTGATGTATGCAATATTTTTCAAGGTATCAAAGAGCCACTAGAAATAAAAGTCTTTAAAAACCCAACAACGTTGTGGACAATTATTATTGTTTTGGAAATTCAAATACTAGTACAAGTTACTAAGACAAGCTTGAAGGAACTAAGAAGTCACATCGATATCGTTCACTTGGCCTATTCACACGCCATCTTGGTTAATGCAGGTTGGATATATATGTGTTCGTACATGTTAGAAACACAATCTCAAAGGAATTAAGAAGTCACATAGATATTGTTAACTTGGCTTATTCACATTTCATCTTGGTTAATGTGGATTGCAAGTTCCCAGATCAATCAGATGATTATATTCATTAGAACATAATAAGGGATTTCAAAATTTGAAACAACAAGATATTAAAAAGTAATATTTATTATATATGTTCAAATATTAATGATCAATTAAAGTTAATATTTGGATTGGAAGGTAATATTTATAATAGATCTGTTCAAATATTAATTCTCAATTGTGACTAGGATTTAATATCTTCCCATGTAAAGATTGCCAATACCACATAGAATTAGGCTCAAAATTGTCAAATTATATTATATTATGTATTGATAAAATTATTTTTACCTGTCAAAAGAAAATTGTTCCATGTAATAGTTCTATTCTATGAATGCTAATGTGGCATTTCTAACAAAGCAACCAATATATGAAATATGCATTTGTGAGCAATGAATTAAAAAAATAAAAAGCATGGGATAAATAGCCTAATTTTCCTTTATAGAAAAATAGGTTGTTTGAATTATTTAATTAATTCTAGTACTTTAGTTTAATGGGTCTATGTGACACTCAATCCTAGAATATTTTAAGAAAATAAACAAATATTTGTGACATGTTACATTTAGAAAAATTTGTTATTAAAAGAAATCTTCTAAAAATTATTTCAAATCCTGTGCGGATCATTATATTTTAGAAAACATACCATATCATAAAAAGCATTCCCTTCTAGTTAAAAAAACATGATGTGAACTAGTTTAGTCAATAGTGAACATGGAATTAATATCTACATATTACAACAATCTTAATATTTTGAAATTTAGAATTTGATCTATATAGTTTTTAGAAAATTTGGTGGCTATGACACATTGATTGTAACTCCTTAGCCCCTACAATTGTATGAGTCTATGTTTCTATGATTCCAAGACTTTGAATTGTGGATGTAAGCCCAACGAGAAATTTCAATGTGGTTTTTATCATAACAAACATTACTCATAACTTCTTTACTTAGAGGAAAATAACAACAACATGTAGTTTTCTAATTTAATAATTATCCTTAACACTAGCTATTATATTTCTCAAATCGTCGAACATAAGTATTGTCTTAAATGTCATATTTATCAAGGTACCAAACACTTACTAGGAACTAGAGTGTCCAAAACGTCATTGGTTTTAAACAAAGTTATTATTATACTAGTCTAGATCCAAGCATTGCAATAATTAATTAAAAATATCTACATCCTAGGGAGCACTATCCAACAAATAATTAAATTACAAGTTCTTGTTTTTAAACAAGAAAATTGGGATTAACATTATGATACATTAATTAGAATATGTCTCCTATAAGAAAGGGTCTACAGAGAGGGTAATGATACCTTAACCAAAATAAAAATATCAAGAAAGACTTGCCTAACCATTCCTCACACTCAAACATTATTATGGGATAATCCACTGATGGATAAGCAATCAAAATATGCACTAAATGGGTGTACTTCAATGACAAACATAGGGATATATAATGTCATACTTTATCCTAATACTAAAATGCATTTTCAAAAGTAAATATGAGAAGAAAGAAGAAACATATATGATTCCTAATGTGTGTCCAATGTATTCAATGGATTTCACTTAACCTTGTTAATTCACCACCAACCCGCATAATCATCCAATGATCAATAGCTTTCTCAATCTTTCATCAAATTATAAATAGAAACTTTCATGATTAAAGCCTTAATCTAATAATCTCAAGAAAATGTAAGTCCATAAAACTTTATTAAATGATGCAAAAGAAATCCATAAACACAAAGATTTTGGAGGGGGTTGAGAATATAGATCTATACTTATTGAAAGAGAGTAAAAGGAACGATTATTACCTTGATATTCACCATTGTACTCCTATATATAAGACCCAATGTCCTCGTCCTCAGTACTAACTACAGATCTAAAATTGTATCATGGAAATATAACCAAGTGAATGGCTAATAGTATTCATCTAGGATTAGATCACATTAATGTTGATTCCCAACATTCAACAATAGTATCACAGTCAATACCAAGGATTCTTGCTACAAATTGTCAACCAAAGGATACTTCTATATGGACCTTCCTTCCCTTATGTTTGGTTCTCATACTTATATATTATTTAGGAGCTAATAATATATTGCATGGCATGAAAAAAATGAATATACAAGCCATGCATGACCTTCACGTAATCCTTTTGGATTTCATGAACTCGTCGTCATCAACTATCCTTGGATAACCTCATGAATTTTTATGCTTTTCGAAGCCTTAACAGTTGGTTGCAACCTTTGCATTGATAAAGTGCAAGCATTCTTTTTTATTCCAAGGAAATGCATGAATGGTCACCATTATCCCTAGGAAAAGTGTGACCACAATATTCTTTTCATAATTATGTAATCTATGAGAAAACTCTTCATGATCTGATAACATATTTTTGTCTTCTACATCTACCTTAGCCTATGGTGCCAAATAAAAGTGTAACATATTCACCCTAATGTATGGGGTCAAAAGAGGAACTGATGGCTGAAATACATCACAATACTATTTTTTGATGAGTGGAATAAAGATGCTTTGTGTGGATCAAGGAACCAGTAAGTACCTATAGGTAAAAACCAACCAATCATATATAAGTCATCCTTGAGGTGGGAATACCCATGCTTAGATATATCAATAAGAATAGTTTCCAATATAGTACAATATGAATCCATGTAGTATATAAAATGAAAGACCATGGCCATGAAAAATACACAGTGGATCCATGTTAGAAAATATCATAGCCATGAGAAAATACAAAGTGGATCTATGTCCCAATATATGTCAAGAAGACACTTAGAACCAAAGAGAGTGCATCATGGTCTTCAAAGTACTCATAAATGAGTGGAATAATATTGCACAACTCAAGATGATAACATCAATGGAGGATTCCCCTAAGACAAGGTATTCAATCCCAAATTTGTGATTGTGTGAATCTACATCATGAAAATAAATAAAAGTAATTTCGATCATGATAGAAACCATCTAATTACCATCCATTGATTAAATACATTTACAAACCTGAGGGGACCCACCAATAATGATAATGGACCCCAAGGTAAATAGTACAATCTCACAGGGATCAATAAATGATATGAAGTAAAACAATTGGAGAATCGATCAATTAGGGGTTAATGATGTGAACCCATTGTCGATCATGAGGGAAACTATCATTGATGTCTGTAGGCCCCAAGGTACTACTAGGGTTTCTATACCGAAATCCTAGATAATGATTTGGTGTTGATAGGAAGAGATCCATTGCCAAGAGGGAAATAAGGTGTCCCACATCAGTTGGCATTAAATAAGACCCAAGAAGTTCTTTTGAAATAAGAAAACCACCAAGTACAAATTGACACAAGGATGGTCGACATGAAAGGTCAATAAAATTGTAGAACATTTGATTCAGGCTCAAAAATTCCCTTGAACATGTATCACAACAAAATGATGTCTTAGGAAACATTGACATTAACAGGACCAAAGATGTAAAGAAACAACGTTGGAAGTATGGGATATTTCTCCTGTCATACAATTGGCTTAGTTTGATGGATAGTTGGTATGGATTGTTAGTTTTCATTGATGTCAACCATTGGAGAGTGATATTGTATATTGATTTCAACCCTTAGTGATTTATGTCAAACCTTGGAGAAAGTCTGGTAGCGAATTCCGATAGCACAAAGGTTTGGGTAATGGACCCAAGGTTGTTTCATGTATAATGGTATGAGTTTTAATATATTTGAAGATAATTCTATTATATATGGATAGTACATGTCATTCCATTTATGGTGGCATGTGGAGCATCACATAACTCCTCATGGTTTGAGAGTTATGGCCTTACAAAGTTGGAGGACCCTCATATGTCATCTAGAAGCCCCAAAAGGTCAAAGTAGTCAAAGTGGTTTAAGAGATTTTAGAAGGTCAATAATAAAGTGAAGTGATGAGTGTACTATAATTCAAAGTGAATAAAAAATAAATTATTTAAATAATAAATTTAATGGAGAAATTAGAAGTGGGTTAACCCTAAAATAAGGAAAGTTGGCAAAGTGACCTAGAAGATGTTTTTAAGGAAGCTACTTGGAGAGTATAAATAAGAGGCAAGGATCTCTCATTTTATATAAAACTTGAGAATATTGAATATCTATAGGTTTTTGAGGTAACCAAAGGATATCTAAGACGAAGTTCATAAGGAAGGTGAAGAAAAGAAGGTTACAATTCAAAGGAGGATAAATTCTTTTGATGATGCTTTCTAAGGTATGTTATTTACAGGTCATCTCACCATTTTCGCAATAAATTGTTTTATAGAATGATTTAGACCGTTAAATTTCTATGCCATTGAGGAAAAATATCCAAGTATATGTGATAAAAAAATTCATCTTGTGGGTCTTTGTATTTTTGTATTTACACTCCGTGGAAAATAGGGTTTGTGGCTAGTCATGAAACTAGTCTAAAAAAGGTGTTTCGGGAAAAAAACGTCATAACTTATTCATAAAAGATCCAAATTCAGTAAGACAAAAAAATTTGGTTATATTACAGCCTTTAGTATTCTTTGTAACATTTTTAGATCAATTCAACAAATATTCCGTGTGGAACAATCTCTACAAGGTATCTCTCTAGAATAAGCCATAATTCAACAAGGTGTGCCATTTTTGCTATAACTCCTTTTCTGAGAGGTTTCAAGTAGTGAAACCTAGAGGAATTGAATAAAACACATTGAATAACATTGTGTATCAGTTTCAGAGCTTTATTCATTACACATACATAGTTATGATTATTTTAAGTTAGGGTTGTTGACTAATCCAAAACTAGTCATGTGAGACTAAAGAAAAGTTTGATGAAAATGATAGTCTCTTGTTGTTAAAGTTAAGGAAGGTTTATAGGTATGTGATCATACACACCAGTTCTATTACATATTTACAAATCAGATTTGGATGATGAAATTTATGAGGGAATTTGATTGAGGTACATGTCGAGTACATGGTTGAGACAAGTAGTTGATGAGTTGGCACATACATGAGGTGTATAGTTGATGATGTTGGTACATCTTGATGAGTCATAGTTTATGAGTAGTTGATACATGATTGGTACATACTTGGTACAAAGTTGGAGGCACTTGTTAGTAGTTTTTTTGACACATGGTTTATGGATAATGTAGAATACTTGTATTATTATGAGTTGTTGTGTTATGCTTGGTTGATGCACATCTTTGAGAGTTGTCTTGGTGATTGATATTGGTGAGTAGATCTGATTTGGTTGATAAGATTTAGGAGATAGGTTGTTGTGATAGGTTGTTGTGACAGTTTATTTGTACAGGTTTGGTGCATGGTTGATGCACTTGTTCATAGTACAGGTTGAGGTACAGGTTGGTGCATGGTTGATGCACTTGTTTATGGTACAGTTTGATTACAAGTTGTTTGGTAAAGGTTGGTGCATGGTTGATGCACTTTTGTATGGTACAGGTTTATTACAAGTTGAGGTATAGTTTGATGCATGGTTCAGGTTATTGATACATGTTATTTGGTGCAGGTTGATTGGTACAGGTTTACAATAGTATATCTCACAGTGATAGTGTGACAGTGGTTCCATCATTCTACTTCTACTTCATGGCGATTGGATGGGGAAAGGATAGGTGGTTGTAGCCACATTTTGTTTGTAGCCGAAGAACATAGGGGGTTGTAGCCTCCTTCTGGTTGTAGCCAGAGAATTGGGGGGTTGGAGCTTCCCTCAGGTTGTAGCCTGAGAAACTAGGGGGTTGGAGCCTTCTTCTAGTTGTAGCTGGAAAACAAAGGAAGTTGGTGCTTCCAATGAATGTAATTCTTCAGGACATATAAGAAAAATCATTATGTGGTTTTCTCCCTCTTTGGGTTTCCACATAAAACACAGGTGTACTGTGTATGTGTATCATTGTTCATTTGTTCATTGCTTATTTACTTTGCATTTATTAGATGATAATGATACATTGATATAAAACTTGGATTATATGGTTAAAAAGGATTAAATTTCTCTATTATTGATTCACTCCCCCTCTCAGTAATCCAAAAATTGGTATTAGAGAAGGTTCCTTTAGAAAACAATTTAACCACTAGAAGGAGATCATGGATTATTCTGAGAATGGAGTACCAATGTTTAATGGTCATAATGGTTTTAAGTATGAGATGTGGACCATAAGGACGAAAGTATTTTTACAGGCACATGGACATTATATTTCGCTGTCAGTTGTTACAGGATATGATAGTTCAAAAAGGGAAAAGACTGAAGCCAAGAAGGAATTGAGGAAGAATAACAAAATAGCAATGGATTTCATGTGGGAAGCATTACCTAATCCGGTAGGAGAAAAGGTTGGTAAATGTTCATCAACAAAAGAACTTTGGGATAAGCTACATGACATATATTCTTCACCCATCATAGATTCAGAAAATGTCAAAGAAGATGCATATACAAATCAAGAAGAATTATGTTCACCATGTCAAGCAGATTCAGAAGATGAAGAGTACATAATCACCAGAGGTATGTTGTTTTGTTTTAATTGTGAAAAACGTAGACATATTGAAATAGAATGCCATGAAGGAAATGAGACAGAAAAACTAATTGAAAAGGAAGACAATTATGAAGAAGAATTGATTAGTTCTTTAGATGAAATAAGAGAAGAAAACAATTCACTCAAGAAAGAATTGATGAAACAAAAGGAAAGTGTTCACATTTTTGAAGAAGCCCAATAGGTCATCGAGAACTTAAGAACTCAGCTAGAAGAAGCCCAAAAGATCGAAGAAAATCTTGAATATCAAAACCAGTGTTTGGAAACCAACATAGCAGCACAAAAGGAAGAAGAAGAAATGAGAGAGAAGATATTGACAGATCATCTTAAGGAAAGAGCTAACGATCTAAACCAACTTGAGGCAGAGTTTGGTGAAGAAGAGAAAGGACTTGAAGAATAAATAATCACATTAAAAATTCATCTTGAAGAAGCGAAAAGAACAGAAGAAGTCGTGAAGTCTCAGATAAGGAAGAAAGAAGAAGAGGTTGAGAAGCTTGAAGAGGAAGTTGTCACATTGAGAAGTAAAATCGTCAAGGTCAACACGAACATTGAAGAGACAAAAACATCCACATCAATTATAGAGAATGAAGAGAAGCACTCTAGGTTGTTAGAAAAGAAGAATGAAGAAAATAGAAAGAGTTATGAAAAAATACTCAAAGGAAGGAATCATGGTCAACCAAAATCTAAGAAAACTATTGAAGATACATATTCAAGAAGACCATCCATGTTCAATCCACAAAGAAGCTTCAATCATGATCATGATCAGTCAAGGAAAACATTCATAAGGACTACACCACAAAGAAGATCATTCACTCCCAGGTATGCAAATTTATTTTATGGTAATTGTTTTTATTGTACTAACTTTGGAGATAAGGTTGTAGATTGCAGGGATTATAAAAGAAATGTTCAAGCAAGAAGTGCCTATGTGGTCGCACATAACATTGAGTGTTACAGTTGTCATAACTATGGACACATAGCCAGTGATTGTAGAATCATGATCGATACTTCCATGAAAGAGAATAATGATATCAGATATAATAAAGTATGGATAAGAAAATAGGAAGAACAGGTGAAAAAAGACCACGTACCAGAGATCACAAGATTGGAAATAAAACAAGATGAAGAAAATTCTACTAAGAAAAGGAAAGATGTCAGATACATAAAGGTTTGGAAAATAACTGAAAGAAAGAAAGGACATGTAAATAAGGAATAGGTTCAAGAGATTGTACTTTCATGCATTGTAGTGAAAGATGAATCCATAGATAGAAAGAAAGAAGTCAGAGCTCAAAGAGATAATGAATCTACCAATGAAGATGATCATGAATCTACCAATGAAGATGATGATGAATCTACCGATGAAGATGATGATGAATACACATTAGAGCAGGAATTGTTTTGAGCCATCCGTCCTAGAGACTCCCAAGTAATATGAATATTAGACAGGGGGAGTCTATGCGATAGTTGTGATAGACCAAAGAACCATCCTCCGAGAAACTTGCATAGTTTGAGAAGACAGATTCAGAGAAATCAGTTAACACAAGTACAGTTTGATAGATTAATCAAGACTTCATGATAGTATAGTGATAAATGGGTCAGCATTATGGACAGTTGCACAAGTAGAGTCTTTGACAGTATGGACAGAGATGGATTCATAAGAACACTTAGCAGGTTTGGACAGATATATGATAGTGGACAAGAGAATGTATTCATAGTTTGGTTCAGAGAGTGATTTAGAGAGAAAGGAAAATTATCATAATGGATGATAATTACACAGGAAATGGCTCGAACAATGCTAATGGATTCCAAATAGATAAATATTTTTTGACACATGCAGTGCATAAATCAGTTCACATTTAAAACAAAGTAATGCTCAGAAACAACAATGACAAAACTCCCTACGAACTATGGAAAGGAAGCGCAAACAACAACCTCTACATCAAGGTAACTCAAGGTAATATTTTATTAATTGAAATTTATGTTGATGATATTGTTTTGGAAGTACTAATGACAGGTTAAGCCAGAAATGTGCAAAAGATATGCAAAATGAATTTGAAATGTCATTACTTGGAGGAATATCCTTCTTTTTGGGTCTTCATATATGTCAAAGAAACCATGGAATTTTTATTTCTCAAACTAAGTATATCAGAGAAATGATAAAGAGGATCGAAATGGAAGATTGCAAACCAATTACCACTCCTATGCAAACCAGTTGCAAGTTGAGAAAAGATGATGATTCAAAGTATACAAACTAGAGGAAATACAGGTCAATGAATGTTAGCTTACTATATGTGACAACATCCAGACCAGATGTAATGCAGGAAGTTGGACAGGTGGCACGATTTCAACAAGCACCAAAGGAATCAGATGTATTAACAATGAAGAGGATTTTCAAATATCTCAAAGGAACAAAAGAGTTTGGATTATGGTATCCAAAAGGAAAGGATCTATTACTTATTTCCTACAAAGATGCAGATTGGGCAGGTTGCATTGATGACCAATGAAGCACCAGTGGAGCAGCGTTCTACTTGGGTGAGTGTTTAGTATCTTGGCTAAGAAATAAGCAATCATCAATATCCTTATCTATAGCCGAGACATAGTATATTGCAGCAACATCATGTTGTACACAGGTTCTATGCACAAAACAAACTTTGACAGATATACAGGTTGAGTATGACGATCCCATTCCAATCTATTGTGATAATACAAGCGCCATCTGTATCTCAAAAAACCTAGTGATGCACTCCAAGACGAAGAACATTCCAATCAAGTATCACTTTCTACAGGAACAGGTTGCAGAGAAGAACATCATATCTGAATATGTGCGAACAAAATAACAAGTGTCATACATCTTTACAAAACCGCTTCCACGGGAAGCCCTTGACTATCTTCGCCAGAGACTAGGAGTAATTTCTACTCTAAAATGAATTATTTTGAATTCTTATCTTATATGTCTTAGATGTACACGAGGAAGCACCATAAATAGGACATTGGGGGAGAGATTTATCATATGCAAAGGTAAATGCTTGAAGAGAGAGCATAGAGGCATGTTTCCAAGGGGAGTGATTTTCACAAGGGAAGAATGAGCGATATGACTTTAGAGTGATACCCTTTGTCAAAGGGGGAGATATTATTCATATGAAGGGAAAGAGAGTAATCAGAGGCTTATAAACATAAAGAAAAATCAAAGGCATGTAGACAGGGGGAGCATCCCTAAGGAGAGTTCAGTCAGGGAGAGTAGCTCCAAAGGAAGATACCCTTTTCCATTGATGTCAAAGGGGGAGAGATAGAAACATTGATGAAGAGTATAAGCATGAATGTTATCATGACTAAGTGTTGCCATCAATGTTTGTGTTGCCATCAATGCCAAAGGGGGATATTGTGAGATATTTGGCTTAGGTTGATGGATTGTTGGTTGTTATTGATTTCAACCATTGGAGAGTGATATTTTAGATTGATGTCAGCCCTTGGAGAAAGTCCAATAGCAAATTTTGGTAGCACAAATGTTTGGGTAATGGACCCAAGGTTGTTTCATGTATAATGGTACGATTTTTAATATATTTGAAGGTAAGACTATTCTATATGGATAGTACATGTCATTCCATTTCCGGTGGTATGTGGAACGTCACATAACTCCTCACGGTTAGAGAGTTATGGCCATAAGAAGTTGGAGAACCCAACTTTGGGTAATGGACCCAAGTTTGTTTGATGGATAATGGTATGAGTTTTGATATATTTGCAGGTAATACTATTCTATATCGATATTACATGTCATTCCATTTCTGGTGGTATGTGGAACGTCACATAACTCCTCACGGTTTGAGAGTTATGGCTTACGAAGTTGGAGGACCCTCATATGTCATCTAGAAGCCCCAAAAGGTCAAAGTAGTCAAAGTGGTTTAAGAGATTTTAGAAGGTAAATAATAAACCGAAGTGATGAGTGTACTATAATTCAAATTTAATACAAAATAAATTATTTAAATAATAAATTTAATGGATAAATTAGAAGTGGGTTAACCCTAAAATAAGGAAACTGGGCAAAGTGACCTAGAAGATGTTTTTAAGGAAGCTACTTGGAGAGTACAAATAAGAGCCAAGGCTCTCTCATTTTAGATCACACTTGAGAATATTGAATACCTATAGGTTTCTGAGGTAACCAAAGGATATTTAAGCCGAATTTCAGAAGGAAGGTGAAGAAAATAAGGTCGTAATTCAAGGGAGGATAAATTCTTTTGATGATGCTTTCTAAGGTATGTTATTTACAGGTCATCTCACCATTTTCTCAATAACTTTTTTTATAGAAATAGTCAGACCGTTAAATTGCTATGTCATTGAGGAAACATATCAAATTATCTGTGATAAAAAATTCATCTTGTGGGTCGTTGTGTTTTTGGAGTTACACTACGTGGAAAATAGGATTTGTGGCTAGTCCTGAAACTAGTCTAAAACGAGTGTTTCGGGAAAAAACATCATAACTTCTTCATAATAGATCCCAATTCATTAATAAAAACACATTTGGTTCTATTACATTCTTTATTATTCTGTGTAACATTTTCCAATTGATTCAAAAAATATTTCATGCGGGGCACGCTCTACAAGGTCGCTCTCTAGAATAAGCCAGAATTCAACAAGGTGTGCCCTTTTTTCTATAACTCCTTTTCCGATAGGTTTCAAGCAGTGAAACCTGGAGGAATTGCATAAAACACACTGAATAATATTGTGTATCAGTTTCAGATCTTTATTCTTTACATGTACATAGTTATGATTATTTCAAGTTAGGGTTGTTGACTAATCCAAAACTAGTCATGTGAGACTAAAGAAAAGTTTGATGAAAATGCTAGTTTCTTGTTGTTAAAGTTAAGGAAGGTTTGTAGGTATGTGATAATATACACTAGGTCTATTGTAGAGTTACAAATCAGATTTGTATGATGAAATTGATGAGGGCATTTGGTTGAGGTACATGTCGGGTACATGGTTGAGACAAGTAGTTGATGAGTTGGCACATACATGAAGTGTATAGTTGATGATGTTGGTACATCTTGTTGTGCCATAGTTTATGAGTAGTTGATACATGATTGGTACATACTTGGTACAAGGTTGGAGGCACTTGTTAGTAGTATTGTTGACACATGGTTTATGGATGATGTAGCATACTTGTATTATTATGAGTTGTTGTGCTATGCTTGGTTGATGCACATCTTTGAGAGTTGTCTTGTTGATTGATCTTGGTGTGTAGATCTGGTTTAGTTGATAATATTGATGAGACAGGTTGTTGTGATAGGTTATTTGGACAAGTTGTTGTGACAGGTTATTTGTACAAGTTTGGTGCATGGTTGATGCACTTGTTCATTGTACAGGTTGAGGTACATGTTGGTGCATGGTTGATGCACTTGTTTATGGTACAGGTTGACTACAAGTTGTTTGGTATAGGTTGGAGCATGGTTGATGCACTTGTTTATGGTACAGGTTGATTACAGGTTGAGGTACTTGTTGATGCATGGTTGATTCATGGTGCAGGTTGATTGGTACAGGTTTACAACAGTATATCTCACAGTGATAGTGTGACAGTGGTTCCATCATTCTACTTATACTTCAGGGTGGTTGGATGAGGCAAGGATAGGTGGTTGTAGCCACCTTCCGGTTGTAGCCGGAGAACATAGGGGGTTGTAGCCTCCTTCTGGTTGTAGCCAGAGAATTGGAGAGTTGAAACTTCCTTCAGGTTGTAGCCTGAGAAACTAGGGGGTTGGAGCCTCCTTCCAGTTGCAGCTGGAAAAAAAAGGAAGTTGGTGCTTCCAATGAATTTAATTCTTCAAGACATATAAGAAAAAATATTATGTGTTTTTCTCCCGCTTTGGGTTTCCACGTAAAACACCAATGTACTATTTATGTGTATGATTGTTAATTTGTTCATTGCTTATTTACTCTGCAGTTATTGGATGATAATGATACATTGATATAACACTTGGATTATATGGTTAAAAATGATTAAATTTCTCTATTTCTAATTCACCCCCCCTCTCAATAATCTAACATCTCCATGGTGACTGGAAGAATAACCAATTGGAGGAGCACAAGCTCAAAATTAAGGTATTATTCCTAAGAAAATACTAAATCCCAATTGAAGGAAAATGATGCAAAACGATGCTATGTTCAAGGGAGATAATGATTGATGGTTGTCACTCAAACTAAATCAAATATAGATCAAAATTATGC
>ML781798.1:412495-429486 GCA_009831015.1 Picea engelmannii
TCCAAGCATATAACTCTCCAAGCATCTATCTCTCTATCCTTCATCTAATGAATCTCTCCTCATGGAATCATGGGAATAAGAATGACTCCCCCTGTGGGTATGTCTCCCCCTATCTTCTCTGCAAGATGAACAATATGTTGCTATTGCAATCTTCTTCTACTGCAAATTCTACTTCTCAACCGAAACATGGATCAACTGCTAAAGAATGATATGATCTTCCTATGACAATCCTTTGACCTATCCATGTATCGGACTCGTGTCATGCCATACTTTATGAAGCAAAAATATATGTCAACAGTGAATAAATAATCATAAACAAAACATCAACCATGTACATCATGTGCCATACTATGTTCCAACATGCACAACACTCATGTACATCGACCATGTACATAAATACCATACAATATATCATACAATATCATCAATAGAGTGTATCAGCCATATGTCAATAACGTGTGCCAAATGTGTACCAAGCATATATTAGGATGATCAACAAGTGCCTCTATCAATGTACCAATAACATCGTCAACATGACAACCATGTTCCTCAACCAAGTGTCATATCACACATGATATGCCTCTATCATAAACCAAGTGACACAAACCATGTGTGAAGATATGTATCTCAACCATCAAGCATCAAATAATGTACATACCAAGCACCACAACAAGTGTCTCAACTATCATATACATCATGTATAAAAGTATATGCTAAACAAGTAATACCAATGATGTACTTTAACCAAGTACCATCATCCATAATCATCTACCCTCTACAATTGCATCAATCATGCACCAAACTTCAACAAGATGAACCACATTCAAGGGGTGTTCCCATATATTATGCCTTACCCAATGTACCAAGTATGTACCACAACAAATCTACCTCAAACACCATTCACTATAAAAAATACTAAGCATCCAATGGTATCTCTAAACATGTACTAGAAGTGTGCCTCAATAGATCAATGATATATCACATCATCATGATATATCTCACAACCAAAGTTATATAACTTCACTGTCATAGCCAACATTGTTCCTCAACAGAAAAAGACTCAATCCATACTCTAGAGTTAGTATCATGCATCCAGGATAGGGATCAAGCATATTCTTCAACACTTAATCATATGTCATTACCATACATACATTATGCAACCATATAATCATGAAAACATGCAACGAACCATGCCAGACCCTACAAAACAAATTTATATTATCAAATCATGCAACTCTCATCTGCATAGCCTTCTTTACCAAGATTTTACCACATATACATGTCATGTTACACAGAAAACTCGTGTATGTACACGACCTATCTATAGGTCATCTCTCGTATGTACGCAACTTTCTCCATAGTAGCCTACAAATTATTATAAAAATGTCAATCTTGAACTTACCTCATGGTTTCCTTACTATTCTGGTTGTTTGGTCTTCTTCAACCACTTCTGAAGGTGTCCCAGATTCTCAGAACTTGAGCTCTGAGCTTCCATGTTTTCAACATTGTATTCCTTCCTAGCTTCATGTGTTCTTCTTGTCATGCTATATGAAACACTCCTCATGGACTGTCTTCTTTTGTTCCAACAATCCTAGGATTTGTGGCCAAACCCACTATGGTTGTAGCATCGTATGGTGTGACCATGAGCAGCAATGTGTCCCCCTTGATTACATATCCAACACGTTAGGGTGTTATGAAACCTTCCATTATATTTCCTTTCATAATATCTGCAATCCAAAGCTTTGTGACCATATTCATTACATGAGTAGCAGTAACCATGAAAAACATTTTCATACCTTTTCTTTGGTGTCCATGTTGAAGGTGTCTCTCTTCTTAATTTTCTTTGAGGTGTAAACATGGCTTCTTGATGTCTTCCTTGCTTTGTTATTTTGAAAGTTTCCTTTCTTTGTGTAGATGGTTGAATTGCAACATTACTTCCACCTTTTGAGATTGAAGGACTTACCTCATGCTTCTTAGAAGTGCTATCTTCAAGATGTATAACTTCCTTGTTGTATCTAGGACCTTATTTATCATTTTGAGATCTTTGGCTATCTAGAATCTTATCCAAGATTGTCTAGTTTTTCATGAACTTCATGTGAGTGTTTGACTTATCTACTTTCTTTCTAAGATAAACAACTTAGACTTCCAACTTATGGCATGACTCTTCCTTTTCATTTACTTGATTCTTCAGTAGTTCCTCTATTCTTTTGGCTTCTTCAATTTTGGTCTTAAGATTGACATTAACTTCAATAATTTTGTTAAGCTCATCATCTACCTTCTTCTTTTCTTCTATTTCATTCTTTAGTATTTTGATCTCTTCTTCTTTTTCTTATAATTGAGTATTTTTACTTTCTTCTTGTTCTTTGAGCATTTTCTTTTATATTGGGTACTTTTCTAGGACTTCCTTGGTGTATTTTTCAATATAATCAAAAGAAATTGAGTAATGTCCTATTTCACTGCTAACATCATCTAACTCAGATAAAAAATTATATTTAAGCTTCAACAAATCTTCCTCTTCATCTATAGGATAACTATATTCTGATTCTACACAAACTACTTCTATATTTTGTTCTTCACTTGTAGAGAAACATTCAACATCATCAAACCTAGAATTATTGCAATCAGAGGATTTTGGAGAGTCTTTACCTTCATTGTTCTTGATGGAATTTTCTTCAGTGTCTTCCTTTTTTCCTTGACATGACTTCTCTAGATTCAACCATAGATCCTTGGCTAAAGTACATTGTCCCATGAGTTATTTGGCATAACTTGAGATTCCATTGAAAATGGTCTTGAGAGCCAATGCATCATTCTTATTTTATTTCTTTTGAGCTATAAACTTTCACTTATTCTTGAAGGGCATTGATCCACCAATAGCTGCTTTCCAAACACCTACTCATTTTTTCTTTCAAATACCCTTTCATTTCATCAAAGATTTGAACTTCATCATCCATTTGTGTGTCCATGGTTATAATCCAAGCTTTTTAATTCTTATAGTGAAGGCCCGCTCTGATACCAAATGTTGGACACACCAAACACACTGAGAGGGGGGGTGAATCAATGTAGGTATTTTTTACTCCTTTACAAAACACCTTAGTTAGCAATCACCATTTACTCATCATCCATTACTTTCATTTATAACAAGTTGTATGTAATCATATCTTAACAAAAAACATCATCAATAAACCATCATCATGAAGAATACAAGGAACACAAGATATATGTAAATTTTTCTTTTATATTATAGACTACAATCCTTGGGGTTTTTTTCCAGCAACAACTGAATAGAGCAACAACTCCATAAGAGTACCAACTCTCAATGCAATAATCAACCTGCAAATCTTAGCACCAAATGATAAGAGGAATCCAACCCTCAATTACAAGACACAGCTTGTAGAGAGAAAGAAATCTATCAAATTGTACCAACATTCTATGCCAACACAAGTGCATTACCTATGCACCACACAACCTGGCACATCAATCTCATCATCCAAATCATATATACTCACCAATATCAATCACCAAGACAACTCTTAACAGTATCACCAAGATAACCAATAAGATACCTCTATAAATACAACATACTCTCCATAAATCAAATATCATAAGTTGTCACGATTTTGTTGTTGTGGTTCTTCTGTCGCGGTTCTTCTACCGCAATTTTGCTTCCACACTCTTGTTGTCATGATTCTTCTACCACACTTTTTATGTCGTGATTTAGAAATACATAATACTCTCCATAAACCAAATACCATAAGTTGTTGTGATTATGTTGTCGTGATTCTTCTGCCACGGTTCTGTTGCCGCAGTTCTTCTACTGCGCTTTTTTTGTCACTATTTTTCTACCGCACTTGTTCTGCCACAATTTTCCTGTCGCACTTTTTCTGCCACACTTTTTCTGCCATGATTTTTCTGTCACACTTTTTCTTCTGCACTTTTTTGCTGTGATTTTTGGCCACACTTTTTCTGTCACTATTTTTCTGCTGCACTTTTTCTGCAACACTTTCTCTATCGTGAATTATCTCTATCAATAATACCTGCCCAAATAACCTTTCACAAATGGATATTAAATATGCTCAAAGATCATACTCATAAGAGACCCTTGATATATTATTTATACTTCTCCAAGTAGCTTCCTCTAGGGTTTATATTCTAACCAACATACCCAACTTCCTTATTTTTGGGGCTAACCCACTTCTAACCACTTTTTCCACTTACAACCACTTTATCCACAAATAGTAAACTCTCCACTTCTAGTTGCAACTAAATTATTTTTAATTTTTTTCTTGTTGCAACCACTTAACCCATGACTAACCACTTTGATTGGTCAACTTCTTAAAGGAGATTCTAGAATAATTTGACTTCTTTGACCTTCAAGGGGCTTCTAGACAACACATGAGGGTTTTCCAACTTCACAAGGTCATAACTCTCTAACCGTGAGGAGTTATGAGACGTTCCACATATCACCAGAAATGGCATGACGAGCACTATCCATATAGAGTAGTTTCACTTAAGAATTTATGGATATTCATTACAATATTCCACAATCAATCCTTGGGTTCCTTAACCACACATCTAGGATGACTCAACCACTTAACTTGGACTTCACAAAGAGAATTCACGTGAGGTATTTCACCATAATGGGACTGCTTTAGATTTCATCCATTTGGTACTTCCTATCATCCATGACAAGACAACAATGACCAACCTTTACATCATCTCGTTTATACATCACTATGCCACCACTTGACATCTCTCACATCAATTAAATCTAGGACAATATAGGATCACTATGACACCACTTGAAATCTATGACATCAATTACATCTATGAAAATATAGGTCATCAATCAATACATCAATGATACTATGACAATACATAAACTCTTTGACATCAATGACAACATAATGCAACAAGTCCATCATCAAGATCAATGATTGAAGATAATCTAATCAAAACTAAGAATTAATAAGGATAGTTGAAGGAGCAAGGAGGAAAATAAGAAGGGTTGACACTAGCATAAGAGAAAATATTTAAGAGGAAAGGTAAATTAAAATCAATTTTTTATATAAGGATGAAGGTAAATTAATAAATAAAAAGATTCAATAAGGAAGAAAGAAAAATAAGAATAAATCAACAAAGGAAAATAAATTAAAAGGAGAAAATATGAAATTTCAAGGGAGAAAATAAAAAAAAAAGGTATATATATATATATGAAAAATACTAAACAAAAAAAGATGTAAAAACATAAATAAAATAAAACACATAAAAAAATAAAGGAACACACAACTAAACCTAGAGAGAAATTATTAAAACAAGAAATATAAACAAAGGAACAAATATTAAGAAAGGAAAACAAAAATAAAAACAAAAAAATATAACAAATAGAAATAAAAGAGGTGTGAAACAAGAAAGGGAACTAATAGATAATCCTAAAAAGAAAAAAGAAAAAAAAGTAAAGGAACACACAACTAAACCTAGAGAGAAATCATTAAAACAAGAAATATAAGCAAAGGAACAAATATTAAGAAAGGAAAATAAAAATAAAAAACAAAAAATATAACAAATAGAAATAAAGGAAGTGTGAAACAAGAAAGGGAACTAACAGATAATCCTAAAAATAAAAAAGAAAGGATAAAGATGATAAAAAACAAACAAAGGAAAGGGGCGAAGTTGTTGGATTACTGAGAGGGGGGTTGAATCAGTAATAGAGAAATTTAATCCCTTTTCACCATAAAATGCAAGTGTTATATCAATGTAGCATTATCATCCAATAGTTGAAAAGTAAATAAACAATGAACAAATGAGCAATCACACATATACATAGTACACCAGTGTTTTACGTGGAAACCTAAAGCGGGAGAAAACCACATAATGTTTTTTCTTATATGTATTTAAGAATTACATTCATTGGAAGCACCAACTTCCTTTGTTTTCCAGCTACAAATGGAAGGAGGCTCCAACCCCCTAGTTTCTCAGGCTACAACCTAAAGGAATATCCAACTCCCCAATTCTCTGACTATAACCAAAATGAGGCTACAACCCCCTATGTTCTCTGGTTACAACTAGAAGGTGGCTACAACCACCTGTCCTTGCCCCGTCCAACCTCCCTAACATAGAAGTCGAATGATGGAACCATTGTCACACTATCACTTTGAGATATATTGTTTTAAACCTATACCAATCAACCTGCACCAAACAACTTGTACCATATAGAATAGTATTACCTGCAAATATATCAAAACTCATATTGTTATCCATCAAACAAACTTGGGTCCATTACCCAAACCTGGGTTCTACAAATTCGCATGGCCATAAATATTTAAGTGTGGGGAGTTATGTGATGTTACACATACCACCAAAAATGGCATGACATGTACTATCCATATAGAATAGTCTTACCTTCAAATATATTAAAACTCATACCATTATACATCAAACAAACTTGGGTCCATTACCCAAATCTTTATGCTATCGGAATTCACCACCAGACATTCCCCAAGGGTTGACATCAATCACTAAGGGTTGAAATCAATCTAGAATATCACTCTCCAATGGTTGACATCAATGACAACCAACAATCCATACCAACTGTCCATCAACCTAAGCCAATTGTCTGACAATCTCCCCATTTGGCATTGAACATTGATGGAAACACCAACATTGATGGCAACACTTAGTCATGATAATATTCATGCTTATACTCCTCATCAATGTTTCTATATCTCCCCCTTTGACATCAATGAAAAAGGGTATCTCCCTTTGTGGTTTCTCCCCCTGAATGAACTATACTTGGTCTGCTCCCTCTGTCAACATGCCTCTGTTCTCTCTCTCTAAGCATTTCTATCATGCATATGATAAATATCTCCCCCTTTGTCATCAATGGAAAAGGTATCTTTCCATCCGGGGTTGCTCCCCCTAACTGGACTATCCTTGGGAATACTCCCCCTAACTAAACTCTTCCCGAAATTGATCTCCCAACCTGAATTGTCCTATTTATGGTGCTTCCTTGTGTACATCTAAGACATATAACATAAGCATTCAAAAGAATTCATTTTGGAGTATAAATTACTCCTAGTATCTGGCGAAGATACTGAAAGGCTTCTCGTGGAAGCGGTTTTGTAAAGATGTCTTCCACTTGTTCTTTTGTGCCCACATATTCAACTCTAATGTTATTCTCTGCAACCTAATCTCGTAGAAAGTGATACTTGATTGGAATGTGCTTCTTCTTGGAGTGCATCACCAGGTTATTTGAGATATTGATGATTGTTACTTTCTTATCCATGATAATAAACACTCACCCAAGTAGAACGTTACTCCACTGACACTTTGTCGGTCATCAATGCAACCTGCCCAATCTGCATTTGTGTAGGAAATAAGTGATAGATCCTTTCCTTTTGGATACCATAATCCAATCTCTTATGTTCCTTTGAGATATCTGAAAATCCTCTTCACTGCTAATACATTTGATTCCTTAGGTGATGCTTGAAATAGTGCCTCCTATCCAACTGCCTGCATTACATCTTTTGGTAGTACAGTTGTCGCTAGACCAAAACCCACAGGTGATTGGTAAACTCACCACCTCTAGATTTCAAGGATCCACGAGAGGCGATTAGTCCCTTTTCACGATACACTGGGGAGTGCATACTACTTGCAATTTCGTGCAACAATCGCCCCCTTAGCGCGAGCTGAGTGTGTATCGAACTCATGACCTCTAGCTCTGATACCACTTGTTGGTAGTACGGCTGTCATTAGACCAAAACCCGCAGGTGATTGGTAAACTCACCACTGCCAGGTTTCAAGGATCCACGAGAGGCGATTAGTCCCTTTTCACGACACACCAGGGAGCATTGACTACTTGCAATTCCGTGCAACAACATCTGGTCTAGAATATTTCACATATAGTAGGCTACCAATCATTGACCTATATTGCCTATGCTCTGTAGACTTTGAATCATCATATTTGCTAAACTTGCAACTGGTTTGCATGGGAGTGATAATTAGTTTGCAATCTTCCATTTCGAACCTCTTTAGCATTTCTTTGATATATTTGGTTTGAGAAATAAAAATTCCTTGGTTTCTTTGACTTATCTAAAGACCCAGAAAGAAGGATAGTTATCCAAGTAATGACATTTCAAATTCATTTTGCATGTCCTTTGCAAATTTATTGATGTAGAGGTTGTTGTCTGCACTTCCTTTTCTGAACCCTGCCTACTGTAGATATTTATCCAGTCTAGAGTACCAACGTCTTGTCCACTTTCATATATTTGTCCAAACCTGCTAAGTATTCTTACAAATCCATATCTATCCATACTTTCCAAAACTCTACTTGTGCAACTGTCCATAATGCTTACCCATTTATCACTATATTGTCATGAAGTATTGATTAATCTATCAAATTGTACTTCTGCTAACTGACTTCTTTAGATATGTCTTCTCAAACTCTGCAAGATTTTCAAAGGATGGTTCTTTGGTATGTCACAACTATTGCATAGACTCCCCCTGTCTAATATTCATATTACCTGGGAGTCTCTAAGCCATATGGCTCAGAAAAATTCATGCTCTGATGTGTATTCATCATCATCTTCATTGGTAGATTCATCATCTCTCTGGGCTCTGACTTCTTTCTTTCTGTCTATGGATTCATCTTTCACTACAATACCTAAAAGTACAATCTCTTGAACATGTTCCTTATTTACTTGTACTTCTTTTCTTTCATTTATTTTCGAAACACTTCTATATCTGACATCCTTATTTTTCTTTGTATATTTTTCTTCATCTCATTTTATTACCAATCTTGCAATCTATGGGACCTGGTCTCTGTTCACCTGTTCTTCTCATTTTCTTATCCATATGTTCTTATATCTGATATCAGTGTTCTCTTTCATGGAAGTATTGATCATGTTTCTACAATCACGAGATATGTGTCCATAGTTATGACATTTCTAACATTCAATGTTACGTGGGGCCACATAGGGATTTCTTTCTTGAACATTTCTTTTATAATCCCTGGAATCCTTAACCTTATGTCCAAAGTTAGTACAATAAAAACAATGACCATAAAAGAAATTTGCATACATGGGAGTGAATGATCTTATTTGTGGTGTAGTCCTTCTAAATTTCTGCCTTGACTGATCATGATCATGATTGAAGCTTGTTTGTGGCTTGAACATGGATGGTCTTCTTGAAGATGTATCTTTATTGGTTTTCTTAGATTCTGGTTGACCATGATTCCTTCCTTTGAGTAATTCTACATATCTCTTTCTATTTTCTTCATTCTTCTTTTCTAGCAACGTAGAGTGCTTCTCTTCATTCTCTACAATTGATGTGGATGTTTCTGTCTCTTCAATGTTATTGTTGAACTTGACTATTTTGACTCTTAGTGTGACAACTTCTTCTTCAAGCTTCTCAACCTCTTCTTCTTTCTTTATTATCTGAGACTTCATGAATTCTTATGTTATTTTTGCTTCTTCAAGCTGAATTTTTAATGTGATTATTTATTCTTCAAGTCCTTTCTCTTCTTGATCAAACTCTGCCTCAAGTTGGTTTAGATCGTTAGTTATTTTTTTAAGATGAGCTCTCAATATCTTCTCTCTCATTTCTACTTCTGCATTTTATCCTTCTATGTTGGCTTCTAAATACTTCTTTTGATATTCAATATTTTCTTCGATATTTCTGGCTTCTTCTAGATGAGTTCTTAAGTTCTCGATGACCTATTGGGATTCTTCAAAAATGTGAACACTTTCCTTTTTTTTCATCAATTCTTTCTTGAGTGACTTGTTTTCTTCTCTTAGTTCATATAAATCACTAATCAATTCTCTAGTGATTATGTACTCTTCATCTTCTGAATTTGTTTGACATGGTGTACATAATTCTTCTTGATATGTATTTACATCTTCTTTGGCATTTTATGAATCTACGATGGGTGAAGAATATATGTCATGTAACTTATCCCAAAGTTCTTTGGATGATGAAAATTTACCAACATTTTCTCTTACCAGATTAGGTAATCCTTCCTAGATGAAATCCATTGCTATTTTGTTATTCTTTTCAATTCCTTCTTGGATGCAATATTTTCCTTTTTTGAACTATCATATCATGTAACAACTGATATCCATATATAATTTCCATGTGCTTGTAAAAATACTTCCGTCCTTATTCTCCACATCTCATACTTAAAACCATTATGACCATTAAACATTGGTACTCCATTCTCATAATAATCCATGATCTTCTTCCATTGGTTAAATTGTTTCTTGAAGGAACCTACTCTGATACCAATTTTTGGATTACTGAGAGGGGGGGGGATCAGTAATAGATCAATTTAATCCTTTTTCACCATAAAATGCAATTGTTATATCAATGTAACATTATCATCCAATATTTTCATAGTAAATAAACAATGAGCAAATGAGCAAGCACACATATACGCAGTACACCAGTGTTTTACGTGGAAACCCAAAGTGGGAGAAAACCACAAAATGATTTTTCTTATATGTATTTAAGAATTACATTCATTGGAAGCACCAACTTCCTTTGTTTTCCATCTACAATTGGAATGAGGCTCCAACCCCCTAGTTTCTCAGGCTACAACTTGAAGGAATCTCCAATTCCCCAATTCTCTGGCTACAACCAGAAGGAGGCTACAACCCCCTATGTTCTCCAGCTACAACCAGAAGGTGGCTACAACCACTTGTCCTTTCCCCATCCAACCGCCTTGACATAGAAGTAGAATGATGGAACCATTGTCACACTATCACTGTGAGATATACTGTTGTAAACCTGAACCAATCAACCTGCATCGAAAAACATGTACCAATAACCTGAACCATGCATCAACCATGCATCAACCTGTACCATAAACAAGTGAATCAACCATGCACCTACTTGTACCAAACAACCTGTAGTCAACCTGTACCATAAACAAGTGCATCAACCATGCACCAACCTGTACCTCAACCTGTACCATGAACAAGTGCATCAACCATGCACCAAACCTGTACAAATAACATGTCACAACAATGTGTCCAAACAACCTATCACAACAACCTGTCTCATCAATCTTATCAACCAAATCAGATCTACTCACCAAGATCAATTACCAAGACAAATCTCAAATATGTGCATCAACCGAGTATAACACAACAACTCGTAATCATCACCAATATCAATATGTGTTTCTAATAATATACCAATACAAGTATGCTACATCATCCATAAACCATGTGTCAACAATAATACTAACAAGTTCCTCCAACCATAACTTAGAAAGCATCATCAAAAGAATTTATCCTCCCTTGAATTTTGGCCTTCTTCACTTCACCTTCTCTCTGAAATTTGTCTTAGATATCCTTTGATTACCTCAAACACCTGTAGATATTCAATATGCTCAAGTGTGTTTAAAATGAGAGAGCCTTGCCTCTTATTTATACTTTCATGTAGCTTCCTCAAGGGGTTACCTTATAATCATCTTAACCCACTCTCCTTATTTTAGAGTTAACCAACTTCTAACCACTTGTACAATTAGTAATTTATACATTAAATTTATTATTTAGATAATTTATTTTGTATCCACTTTGACTTATAGTAAACTCATCATTTTACTTTACCTCAAGGGGTTACCTTCTAGCCATAAACCACTTTCCTTATTTTAGGGCTAACCCACTTCTAACCACTTGTCAAATTATTTCTCCATTAACTTTATTATTTAAATAATTTATTTTGTATTCAATTTGAATTATAGTACACTCATCAATTTCCTCTATTATTTACCTTCTAAAAATATCTTAAGCCACTTTGACTACTTTGACCTTTTGGGGCTTCTAGATGACTCATGAGGGTTCTCCAACTTCACAAGGCCAAAACTCTCTAACTGTGAGGAGTTATGTGACATTCCACACACCACTAGAAATTGAATTACATGTACTATCCATATAGAATAGTATTACTTGCAAATATATCAAAACGCATACCGTTATCCATCAAACAAACTTGGGTCCATTACCCAAAATCCAACTTCACATGGCCATAACTCTCTAACCGTGAGGAGTTATGTGATGTTCCACATACCACCGAAAATGGAATGACATGTAATAACCATCTAGAATAGTCTTACCTTCAAATATATTAAAACTCATACAATTATACATCAAACAAACTTGGGTCCATTACCCAAACCTTTGTGCTACTGAAATTCGCTAACAGACTTTCTCCAAGGGTTGACATCAATCACTAGGGTTGAAATCAAGATACAATGTCACTATCCAATGGTTGAAATCAAGATACAATGTCACTATCCAATGGTTGAAATCAATGACAACCAACAATCCATACCAATTGTCCATCAACCTAAGCCAACTGGCTGAGAGAAGTAATGAAAGAAATGGAGAAGAGAGAAGAAAAAAAAACTCAAGGGAGAAAGGGATGAGAGAAGGAAACAATGAGAGGAAAAAATAATAAAAAGGAGAAAAAAAAAAGATTGGAAGGAGGTTACTTGGAAACAACCCTAGTGGATAAAGTATGAACCCAATTCTTGTTAATATTCTAGTCATCATCCCAGTTAATATATATATATATATATATATATATATAATTCTTATTTGAATGTTGTTTCATTTTCTAATTAGATTCATTTGTGTTTTTTATTATTATGTTGTTAATTCTATGTGAGTTTTATGGGCCTGCTACCTTGTGTTTAAATTATTTGCATTGGGGCATTTAATTTTGTATTCAACAGGAAAGTTATTTTAGACCAAAGATGTGTCCACTCATCCAACTCCATTGGATGGGACATATGAACCTTGAATGAATAGGTGGGGGGATTTACATAATAAAGAGTACTTGCATTTTTGGCTTTTAGAAAGTTATACAAATTTTATGAATTTTTGAAAATGTTGTATTTTTTTATGTTTAGGATGGTTAAATTCTTGCTTATGAATTTAATGATGTGATTGATATATTTTTTTGATTGTATATGCGTTCTTACAAGAATGGTTATGTTAATTTAATAGATGTCAATCTAACAAATAGT
Source organism: Picea engelmannii (assembly GCA_009831015.1). Lineage (NCBI taxonomy): Eukaryota > Viridiplantae > Streptophyta > Pinopsida > Pinales > Pinaceae > Picea > Picea engelmannii. The sequence continues at coordinate 425,523 of ML781798.1, forward strand.
TAGCCAAGAAATCAACCAATGTGTTTAGACTCCGAGGAACATGATCGTGATTAATGAACTCATTTTCTCTCAAGAAGTCACACCCTCAAGTACGTCCAAAGAAGCATAGGATTTCTCACAATATACAAAAAATTAAGTTGTAATACCACTAACTATGAATCCAAATAAATAACTAACCCATTATGTAGCATCCCCATCCCCAAGTTAGGCAATGCCACACAAAATTTATCCCTCTCTGATCTAATTGTTTAAAATTAAAAGGTTTTGCATATGAACAAAGATGCATTTCTAACAACAATAATTCACAAACATAATTATAATAGAAAATCCATAAAAAAAATATCATAAATAATAACACAACATGTAAAAAAAACACATAGGAGACACTTATATTATGGATTTAATAACCAACTATGTGTGGACCTTAAAATTTTGTACCAACCAAAGACTATGTTGCTCATAAACTCTCAACAACATGTCACCCTTGAGATGGGGTTAGAAACTCCACCAAGGAAGGATTCCTAAGCCATAATAAGGTCTGACCAACACAATAACACTCAGGTTAAGGTGCCAACTACTACAACTATCCTACTACCTCTCATTTCCCACAACTTGTCCCACCCTAGGAAATGTGCCCCTTCTTTGCTCAATAATCCTTCAGCAACCCCACTTCCCTTTAGGAGATTCAACAACAAGTCGAAAACAAATTATTTATATATTTAGTTATTTCCCAACATCTAGGGAATCATTCCCAATAGTTCTCTCACCTAGAGAGAATGCTCACAGGCCTAAAAACCCACTTCTTTAGAGTATTCATAGGCCTGAAAACCTACTTCTTCAACTCAGATCTCCCAAGTTTTACTAGCTACCAATAGTTGCAAATCTTTCCAAGTACAGATATTACTGATGGATGTAGGAAGGTAGGGATGGAAGTAGATAATGATGGGAATAATAATGGTAAATTAAACTAAGTTCCCACAATATATGTGCATGTTCACAACTTGACACTTGGCATGTTGGGAACTACCTTAGGCCCACTTGTGGTACAATCCCCCACCTTAGTAAATTAGAATAAAATAACATATAATTGATTTTGGGAAATATTAATATCATATTCCCTTCAAAATAGGCCCCCTTAGCTTAGCCCCTCTTCACATACTCTTAGCCCCCCTTTCCCTTCTAGTGGATTTTATTCCTCCATACTCTTTTGTCTCATTAGTATGTAGCAGTGATATATTTTTATTAATGATTCAGGTGTGATTACATATTACAATGATAGGCTTGTTTTCCTTGTATCATTTTGACCTCTCCATATTAATAACTTCACAGGAACTATAGCCTCAAAACATATTTACAATGGTACTCTAGCCCAAAATATCCTAGCTCACCAGACTATATGTACTTTTTCAATTGGGGTTCAGCCTAGAGGTATTATATTACCCTTCCCCTTATTTATGCACTATCCTCTGTGTATTATATACACATGTACATTCAAAATATTAAAAAATATGCATGTACTCCCCCCGTATAACATCTTCATGCTCCCAAGTTGCATCCTCAAGACCGTAACAGGTCCATTGGACCTTTACCAACCCTATTGCTCGATTCCGTAGAAACTTGACCTTTTGATCCAATATTCACACCGAATGTACTCAAAAGTATCCATCTTTCTCCACCTGAATCACATTCTAATAAATTACATGATCAACATCAGGTGCATACTTTTTAAGAAAAGACACATGGAATGCATTATGAATGCACATGGATGCATGTAGTGCAAACATGTATGTAGCAGGACCAATCCTTTCAAGGATTTCAAAGGGTACACAATATCTTGCTGCCATCTTTGCACAATTCCCTAACTTTAAGGAACTACTCTTGGCCTTGAATTTTAAGAACACATGGTCACCCACTTTAACTCTTTGGAAGTTATTCCTTTATCTGCATAGATTTTTTTGCCTATCTTGGGAGGCCTATAAATTCTACTTTATCTTCACCATATGCACTTTCATTTCCCTGAGTAACTTTGGCCCAACCACTACTTTGTTTGTTGGGTTGTCCCAACTCACTGTCATATTGCACCTTCTTCCATATAATGCTTCAAATGGGCTCCTCTTTAAATATGCATGGTACCCATTATTATTGGAAAATTCAACTCAGTGCAAATAATCTTCCCATTTCTATGTTTTTTCCATCACATACATCCTCAACATATCCTAAATCACTTGATTAGTCCTCTCTTCTTTCCCATATTTCTATGGATGATATGTTGTGCTAAATTTTATATTTGTCCCAAATCCTTTGAATCATCCCCTCCAAAATTTTGATGTGAACTTGGGATCTCTGTCAAAAATAATTTCCCTAGGCACACCATGAAGCTTGGAAATTTACCTCATATAAATAGCATCAATGTTAGATGTCTTGTGAGTTAGCTTCACTGGGATAAAATGGACAAATTTAGTGAGCTTATCCACCACCACCATGATGGAATCATGTTTCTTAGATATTCTAAGCATCTTGGTGATGAAATAAATTGTCACCTCTTCCCATTTCCACTCAAGAATGGGAAATGGTTGTAGCAAAACAAATAGATGTATATGCTCATCCTTGACCTTATGACATTCTAAATATCTATCAATATACTCAACCACCTCTTTCTTCATACCTAGCCAAAAATACTGGTGTTCGCACCCAATTCGTCACCTAGTGAGCCAATCGAGGGTGCTTACATGCCCTGTTGGGTCTTCCAGAGCATGACAACTGTGGAAGGAAGGGTTAGAGGAAACAAAACAAACTACAAGCGAGAATTAAACAAAAACAAACTAAAACTGTGAACATATGGATAAAGAAATAATAAACACAAAAAGACACCGATATCACCAATGGTTTTGAGCTGGTCTATTGATGAAAGCAGAGCACGATGAAGGAAGGGAACTGTGGTTCCTTCTTCCAAAAGGAAGGCTCTTGAGGCCCTCACAAACTTGCTTTCCTTACAATGCAAAGAAATGAGACTGATAGTGAAAGAACTCCCAGCACATCCGCTCAATGGAGAGGCGAACGGCTCTATGAAATGTTGCCAATGTGTTACCGTCAAAGAATGAGCCCTTGATAATCTTAGGAGCATAACAATACCTGGAATTCCTTGCGAAAACAATGTTCCTTCATGGATTTTTATAGCAGATCACCGGGCGATTATTTAACCTCTTCAAAGTGTGAAAAGGGGCTCTTTAGGGCTTCATTAGGTCATTAACCTGCCTACCCTGCAGATTCAGCTCGGATTTGGGAGTCAAATCAGATTGGGAGTTGGTCCGTAAGTGGTTGAGAGACCGACCAATTCAATAAATGCGTCGTTTTAGCAGGTGCGCGGGTTTTGTCGTTGACAACCGCGCGTCGTGCGTGCATGCACGCAGAGTACGTTCTTGTCCTGCGCATGTGCACGCGCACCAAACTACTGTGAAGCGCCCTTCAATTTTTGGTTACTTTGTATAGTTTTTGACGCTTCTGGAATGCTGTGAAATTAATTTAGTGCCATGAATGACTTCATTGTTGTTTTGACGATGCGGAGTTCTTGTCGCCATGTGCAGACGAAATTTCGGTGATAACAGATGCCCCCTGATGGATGAGGTTAGGAGCATACGTATAGCCAAAATCCATCAATGTTTCTTCTACTGAGAATGTTGTTGTAAGGGAGAGAAATAGTGGGACCGTTCGGAGCGATCCGTTGGAAAAAAAAAGGAACTGGTAGGACCCGACCTTCTAAGAGACGTGCAGAAAAAATATACAACTGTGTACAAATGAGGCGTGCATGCCCCATGCTCGTTTTATGTAACTCTGAAAAAAGATGACGGAAGTGTTGGTGTAGACAACTGCAGCGCCCTCGGGGGCGGTAATGATAAAGGCAGAAGACAATTCTGCAAAGGAACATACTCTGAATAATAGGCAATGATCGCAGTAATAAGCAGCG